>MEHQ01000387.1:0-10647 GCA_008828725.1 Saccharina japonica
GGTCTAGCGTTGCCAATGCTACCATCGGGGACTAATAGCACTGCCCCTTACTTAACAACGGAGAACTCTTTAAGTAGAAAGGAATCCGAACGCCTTAACATTCGGTGTGACACTTGGCTGTCAATGCAAAGTGCTCGCGGCAGTGTAATTTCCTTAACCTGTTTCCTGATGCACACCTCCTAGAGGTATGCCATTGGTCTGCTCAATATTCGTTCCACGGAGTTTACTTGGACTTTCCGCCGGCACCAGACCGCCGCAGGGATCTCAGGGACTGGTCGAGTTACAGCGGACGACAAGGTACGAGCAACGTAAGCGTAGCAAACTATACCCGCGTCGACGACGATGCAGCTCTAGTACAATTAAAGTATGGAGCAAATTATTACATATCCAAGCACACAGACATCAAAGACGTAATCGGCGCCTAAAGAGTTGTCGTTGCAGCAGGGCAGTACGTCGAATACACAAGTTGTACACAATATAGGATGAGTTGGCTTTGTTTCCGTCGCGTAGATATATCCACTATGAGATCATGGTACGTAACCAGTTCCATGTTTGCAGACACGTCCCGCTTGCGCACGTTCACACTCCGTGCTACAATGAAGAACACACGGGACCTCGCCGTTCCGTAGCGTTATATTGTGGTGGAACGGGGCGCCTCCTACGGTGGAAGAATATCTATTTGTTTATGGGGCTCCCCGCTTGGGACGCTCTGTATAGGAAACAAAAAGTTACAGTAAGTGATGGTCACAAGCACCAGCATGATTGAGGCGGGTGCTGGCTGGCGTAAGCGTGTAGAGGGGGTGGGCTAAGGGTGCCCGGGCCGGCGTGGCATCCTGCAGTGGCTTCCTCGTAGAGAAGAGACATTGGCACGAAGTTCCGTAGAAGGGGGGAAATGCACGAATGCGACCGACGTGGAACGCACTTTGGACGAAACGTTCGGGAGAATCATATACTTTTATTACTAGATGGCCAGGAGAGGGGAAGAGGGGTACTCTAGCTTCTTCCTAAGAGTGGTGTTTTATTTATCAAACAAAAAAAAACAGTTGATTTTGATCTTGTACACCCAGAGTGCGAGCTTGCCGAACCGTGGAATTATCAATCGATGCCCTGCTGCACCAGCTCAAAACGAGGAACGCATCAAACATACGAGCATGCAGAAAATTAGATATGTGTACCTTCCACGCAGCCGGGTCTGCCGAAACAGCGAAAGGCGGACCACACGTATTCATTCCACGGATCAGATTTGCATACTCGTCCAAACAGCATCCGCCACGAGAAGCAACAGACGGAACAAAGCACACACTGCGATTGGGGTGTGTAATCTTACGCTCTCTTACCTTGACATGCCTGGCGGTATAAGTACTGGCATAGAGAATCTCTCGTGGATTATACGTGTGTGGGGAAATAACGTCGTGTTTTGCGGCGTACATTGCGCTGATTCACACCAGTATCTGGTATATATGGTGGGTTTTAGTGGTACCGGTACCAGCACACACCTGGCAGTACGAGTACTGGTGCCTGGTATATATCGTAGCTGTTATCGTGTGTGGGTGTACGACGTTTTGTTCTGCGGCGTAGGGTGGCGGACAAATACATACCTGGTATCCGTGGTGGATGCTATGAAACTTGTACGGATCGTGTGCCCCATCGAGCGACACAACCTCTACATCAACGAAAAAAAACATGGTATCAATTGCTTTGTCAAAACAAAACTATTGGTCGCTGGTGTGGAGAAAACAGACAACATCATACTCTCGATCCTTTGCCGATCGCAAGAAAAATACGACATTTGAAGTTTATCATCTAGAAACTCAAGTTACCGAGGAAGAAAAACGGAAATTTCAGTTTTGCAAGTTGTTTAACCCTAGTGAGACTGGAGTCGCATTTTGGGGAGATATTGCGTATAATTAGAGTGGTTTGTCCTTAAAAAGAGACTGCAGTCCTAAAAGGGTAAACGCTGTTAGCTGTTGTTCGCGTCCGTGTCGAAAAAACATCATCGCAGTTGCGGTGGTACCTTTCTCCAGTTACCGGGCGGGAAAAAAAGGTTTCAAGCTAAAAAAAATCAAATTGTTATACCGGCCATCGGATACCGTTGGCATCTTGTGGGTTATGTAGTGCCTTGATCAGGCGTATTTCGAGCCACGACAAAATGTCATGAATCGTGATTTTTTTTTTTTAGGGAAATTGTAAAAAAAATGATGTCGTGACTCGTGAGGTTTTTGTAGTGAATCATGACAAAACAAATCATGATTCACGACAAAAACCTCACGAATCGTGACTTTTTTCGTTCGTTAGGAATGGCCCTAAGTCATTAGTTACGGTATCGCTGCCACAGGTAAAACACGTATTGCTACTGTTGAGGTAGGCGGTGCACCGCGCACCAATTAACCCCGTACACCAAAACCAAATATTTTCGGCCCGCACAAAAAGAGCAAGTGAACTTCGATCCCTCCACTTAAAAAACACTTAATTTTCGGCCCGCACACGAAAACCAAGTCAAGCTGGACCCCCGAACAAAAACCAAGTCAATTTCGATCCCCGACACAAATTAAAGTTAGTTTCGACCTTACACAAAAAAAAACCAAGGTATTTCCGATGCCCCATCACGACAACCAAGTATGTTGCGGCCCTGACACAAAAAAAAACAATTTCGACCCCCCGCATAAAACTCAAGCCAATTACTATCCCCGCACAAAATCAAATATATTTCAATCCCCCACACAAAAAACGAGTTAAAATTTCAACCCCAACAATAAAATTAGGTTAATTTCTATTTATATTCTAAAACGTAGACAATTTCGATGTCGCCACACTACAGCCAAGACATTTTCAACCACTTACACTAAAACGAAGTCTTTTTCGACCCGCAAACAAAAATCAAGTCAAATCGGATACCTACACCGAAATGAAGTCAATTTATATCTCCCGCACTAAAAACTATCGTTCTCGGCCCACACGCAATGACCAAATCATTCAGACGCTAGAACCAAGTCATTTTCGACCCGTACTTCATTACTATTGTTCTATGTAGCAGTGTAATCAGTCAAGAGTCGGTCCGATTCTGCTGGTTTAAACCGGTTAACCGGTTAACCGCGTTTTTTTTCTGGTTTAAATCGGTTTTCGGTTAACCGGTTTAAACCAGCCAAAAAAACGCCGTTATTTTGTTAAAAATCGTCTACTCGGGCACGCCTGCTGAGTTTCCAAAAACCGGTTTAAACCGGTTTTTTTCTCAAAGGTGCCCACCTACAGTGCAGACACCGCCCGTCAACAAAATAAAGAGCAGTGGCCAAAATCGGGTATACCCGATGGGTCTGTGGTTAAAAAAGGATACCATTGTATTTTAGTGACGACGACGACCCCAGGGTACCATCTCATTGGCCAGCGCAGGCCACTACCCAAGGCTGGCTACACACCCATCTAGTATACTCGCGTTTAGCTACTCAACCCCCAAGAGGTACCCGATTAGTGCACGCACCTACCAGAAAATGGCCGGGCTGTTCGACCACCACGGACCAACAGCCCACCACGTATCAGCCGACGATTATGACGTACCACGTACCAGCATACGCATCACGACGTATCACGACGTATCCAGAGTTCCAACCGGTTACCGACGATTCCATCTGCTTGATATATACCCATAATTTGGCTCTCGTCTCGGGGACTTATGAATAATATAGCGAATCATTCTGAATCATTAAAAAACGGGTTTTCGCGCGAGCCCAAAGTGAGAAAGTCAGCATGAACCCGATTTCCGGTTTCTTGTGAGATGCCCCGTACTACTGCTGTACTCGTACCTTTGCGCTGTCGTGAGGTAGCTTCTGCTTGGAAGAAGAAGGAAAGAAAGTGCTGTGAATCAGCTACTGCTACTGCTGTTCTGCGGTGGCTATTTTGTGGTTCGTAGATTAGGGAGAGCGAAAGCGGCACTGTCTGGATGGGAGAGGAAGCGAATCGACTACTACTTCTGTGCCGTGATGAGGTGGTCTGCTCTTGGGAGGAGGAGAGAGAGAGAGCGCTGTGATTCCTCAACGAGCTACTATACTACTGCTGAGCTGTTAGATAGCTGGTGGCTGGTCGTTTGTCGAGGAGGGAGAAAGAGAGCGGTTCGTTTTGGGTGGGAGAGAGAGCGAATCAGCTACCACTTCTGCTGTGCCGTGATGAGGTGGCTTTTGGTTGGGAGATGAAGAGAGAGCACTGCGAACCAACCACTACAGAACTACTGCTGTGCACGTGTTTGTGGTGGCAAGTTCGGTTGGGAGTGAGAGGCTGCGCGAACAAACCAAATCATGTAATCTTGTCGAGAATATAGATGAATATCTATCAAACAGACGGCTCCGTCGGCAATATGGCTGGCTGGGGGCATGAACATCGATGAACTTGTTGGTAAACGTCGGCTGGTGCGTGGTGGCCTGTAACATATACTGGTTGCAGTTGTCTCGCATGATCAACCCTCCGAATGGGGGGTACCATTCGACTCCTGCGATATGACTCAAGAAAAAAACAATTCAGAAAAAAGAATTGTTCCGGAACCCCGGCTACTTTCGAGCCCCCCTCGCTGATTCAAAATCAAACATGGGGAGGTTGAGGCGGCAGAAAAAGGGCACGAGTCCCTGCCTTGGCTGACCAACCCAGGGACCACCTCACCTCTACTCACGCCTGCGGCAGAAATCTCGTGTTTGCTTGCACCCAACACGGGGATGCTGACCTGCACGTGATGCCTTTGGAGAAAGGGATGGCTACATGGGGACCAATTGAATCTCCCAAACCAAGCATACGGTACGCTATCATCAAAGTCCCCGACACAAACCAGCCGCATTCTCTCTATCAGTAAACTGTGTTTAGTTTGCTACTCCGGTAGCAGAGATCGTTACTTCGTCTATGTACAAACCTACCCTCTGTATTGATACCATGTCGCTAATCGACTAGGCTTGGCCGTCTAGGAGTGGGAATAATGCTACCGAGAACGTCCACCAGACAAACATACAGAGCGGGAAAGACGTTATAATGCCTTTTCAAATAATATAAATCCTACGCGAAGTGTTTTAGCACAGACACCTCCCCGCGGAACTAACGAGCAGAGACAGTGTGACGTAAGACTCGTGATATCCACCTCATTATTTCCTGCCCCTGAAAAAATCAACCCTTTGCGGCACGGTTTCGGCAGTTTAGGAGGGGGGGTCACGGACATCGCCGGCGTTAACGTGTTTTCATAAAGCTGTACTGTAGGTCGGTCGCACAAATAAATGACATCCAAACATATAACAATATATTCTTGGTTATCGCCCAACGATTGCAGTGCGCTGAAACATTTATGTCAATCCTAAGTCAATCAGTCGTTTTTTTTTCAAATTGAGCTTTTGTTTGTGCCATCCCCGCTTTATGTTTAGCTGAAATTCCATAAGGGTATGGGTCTAACCGGTTGAAACCCCGCAGTAACCATGCCTTTTTATAACACAGACGTTCAATACGATATTTTTCAAATTAGGTTGTCTCATTGCTTGTAGATATTTGGTGGGGATTGTTCGTCACCCCTCCCCTCAGGAAGCGTACTCCTCCCCACGGATGGCTCCTATACTCAACGGTAGTCTTAAAACAAGTTGATTAGATGGTGCTCGTGTTTCAACGTGTTTTGCCTATTTCGGTAAAGAATGAGCAAACCTTCAGAGCGCGGGGATAGTAATCACAAACCAATGGATATAAAATTTGATACATTAGGCTGGATGTTTGAGAGCCGCGTAGTATTTTAGAGTGAGAATGTCGATTCCGTTGTGGACTGTTTTTCGTCTACACTTTGCTGCCGCGTCGCGTCTTTGCATCCAAATATTTTTTCGAAAAGCAGTGACATTCCTACCGAAACGGGTCAAGCACTTCCCACTGTGTGTTTTGCTTTGGTCGGTATTCGGAACACACAAAACCGACCAAGGGAAATCTATAGACAATGGTGTGAAAAAAAACAAAAATGTTCGGCATTGCTGCGATAAATTTGAACGACACGAAGCATTTACGTTACTGAGATACGTGTTCAACCTCGTTTAGTTTTGTGCATCACAGCTAAAATATAAGTAGAAATACCTATTTATCGAAGCTTTCATGGTTGAAGGAGTGCATTAAGATATCCGCGGTACACGCCCGTAGTGCCCACATGTCCAGGTATGTATATGCCAGAAAACAGAGCGTACCTGGAGTGTCGTGTTTCAGACCGGATTCATCACAAATGGGCCAGCTGGGGAAAGGAATTCCGGGGGTTTTACTCCAGTCAACCACAAGCGAGAGACCCACCATTGATTACGTCTGACGTCGGCAATGCCATCATAGGGAACAAACGCACTGCGCCCGACTTCGCAACGGGGAACATTAGAGGTAGAATAGAAGCCGAGCGCGTTGAGATGCAGTGTGCCACATGGTGGTCGATGCAACATGCGTCCGGCAGTGGGAATCTCCTATCCCGTCAACTAGTGTACACCACCTTGAGGTATGCCGTTGATCTGCTTAATAATCGATCGAAGCAGCTTACGTAGACGTTCAGTCGGCAATACAGGGACGCAGATATCTCAGAAACTGGTTGTACTAGCGTCGAGCGCGAGGTCGCACCGCGTAAGCGTAAGGAAATGTACCCGCGTCGACGACGATACAGTTCTAGTACAATATAAATGTCAGCGAAAAATGATTGCATACAAAGTATTTATAGAACAGCGATACCGAAGAAATAATCGGCACCTCGGTGAAGTAGAGCCGTTCGTCGGATAGGCAAATAGCATGCAACCAACGACGAGTTTATATGGCTATGATGTAGATCTTTCTTCGAGATCAAGGCATACTACGTGTCCCCTGTTTACCGACACGTGCCTACTTGCGCACGTTCACGCTCAGTGCTAGAGTGCAGAAGGCACTATACCTTGCTGTTTTTAAGCGTGTTACGGTTGTTGAACGAGACGCGGGCATCGGTTGGGGTAGACCTATTTGTTATTAAGACTCCCCGCTTGAATAGCCCTGTACCTCACACGAAACGTCACAAAAATTGTATGAAGAGGAACAATGTCATAACCTAAGAGTACCCTTGGTACACATACTAAAAGTACAGGATTAGAAAAGCGTGGCCGGAACAATCGGTACAGTGGTTGCTCAGTGAGGCGGCCGCGTCAGTCACAAACGGTTTTGCGACAACAAAGCCACCTAGTTGTTATATCACCGGTCACAAGAACGTCTGTCAACAACCTTTTCGATTTGTTTGACATTTTTTCTCAATGGGTGCTAAATTGCCATGCGAACTACGTTAGATAAACGTGTAAATATCAACCGCATGAACAAGTCAATGCCCTTATAGACTTAACACCAATTGGAACTTTCACGATTGGTTTGCAGGTTGAATGCTGGACCAAAACATAGTCCCGGCCTAATCTGGTCGTGATCTGCGAGACATGGTTGGAACCATAACCTTCACCGTCATGTTTAATTCCAACTACGCCGTCCGACCTAATGGTTGTGACGCACGACAACAGCAAAAGAAAACATACGTATCGCACTGTTGTTAACGAAATATCAAGCACATTCTTTGCGGCGGACCGGTTCTTCGATGCTTTCGTATCGACTGTAACATTTCGAATAAAGCTTAGCTGTCGAAACATGCGGAACGGCATACATGCAGCTCATGCTCATTTAAAACTAGCATGGAGCTAGGGTTCCCTAACGATGATTGATCTAGCCTTTACTTCCCTCCGCGGAGAAAGAACAGCTTGCCTCATCGTAGAAAAGGTCCTTGGAACATAAAGCGTGCGACAGCCAGAGCTGACATAACGACAAGCGTATTTGTCGCACACGTCATTAACTTGCAATATGCACCTGGTCGGACTACTGCACATCTGTACCATGGATCAAGTCCAACGTAACTGCTCCCACCAATTAGCGGGATCACTCAGAAATATTTCAAAACCTACACTCAGTTTTTACATCAAATATAGGGGGGGGGGGTACGGAACATTTCGACAGGCTACGGCGAGCTCTCTTGCTGGCAGGTGCCTGTCCAACGCAAACGAAGCCGTCCTGGGAGGCGCCGTGCTGGTGGCAGTGGGTAGGCTGCTTTCCACTGAGTCCCCACCGTGACTCTCGGTAGCAACTCACCACTTGGCACTTGGCACGAAAATTAATCAATTGGCCTACTGATATTTCGGTTTTATGGTCAGAACACACTGTCGCTATTCCGCCAGTTAGTACACCCCAGCTCGGTACCCTAGTGCAGGTGTGATGAGAGCAACGCCGGGTGATGATGTCCACCATGTTATCCGCCGCATGCTTCTTGCAGTACGCCGCCGTCTTGCTGCCCTCGACATTGAAACTAGGCTTTTTGATGCAGGTGTCATATAAGCAACGCCGGGTGTCGACGTCCACCATGCCGTCCTCAGCATGCAGCTTACAGTACACTCCCGTCTTGCTGCCTTCGACATTGAAATTCGGTCTTTTCGTGCAGGATTCATGTGAGCAACGCCTGCTGCGAACGCTCACCATGCCATCCGCCGCATGCTGTCTGCAGTACAACGCCGTCTTGCTTCCCTCGACGTTGAAGCTCGACCCTCTCATGCAGGTGTCATAGAAGCAACGCCTGCGGCGAACGTTCACCATGCCGTCCTCAGCGTGCATCTTGCAATACACCACCGTCTTGCTACCCTGGACGCTGAAAATTGCCCTTTTCATGCAGGTTTCATGTGAGCAACGCCGGCTTACGACGTCCACCATGTCATCCGCCGCATGCTGCTTGCAGTACACCGCAGTGTTACCCTCAGCGCTGAAGTTCGGCTTCTTCGTGCAAGTGTCATATGAGCAACGCCGACGCCGTGTTACGACGTTGACCATGCCGTTCTCAGCATGTAGCTTGCAGTACACCGGCGTCTTGCTGCCCTCAACATTAAAACTCGGCTGCTTCGCGCAGGTGTCATATAAGCAATGCTTGCGGCGAACGTTCCCCATGCCGTCCTCAGCGTGCATCTTGCAATACACCACCGTCTTGCTACCCTCGACGTTGAAAATTGCCCTTTTCATGCAGGGTTCATGTGAGCAACGCCGGGTGACGACGTCCACCATGTCATCCGCCGCATGATGCTTGCAGTACATCGGCGTCTTACTGCCCTCCACATTGAAACTCGGCTGCTTCGCGCAGGTGTCATATAAGCAACGCTTGCGGCGAACATTCACCATGCCATCCTCCGCATGTAGCATGCAGTACACTGCCGTCTTGATGCCCTCGACATTAAAACTCGGCCTTTTCATGCAGGTTTCATATGAGCAATGCCGGGTGACGACGTCCACCATGTCATCCTCCGCATGCTCTTTGCAGCGCACCGCGGTCTTGCTGCCCTCGAAATTGAAACTCGGCCGCTTCATGCAGGTGTCACGCGAACAACGCCTGCTGTAAACATTCACCATGCTGTTGTGAGCATGTTGCATGCAGTACGCCCCTATATTACCTTTGACAGCGAAGGCCCCTCACTTCATGCAGCGATCGCGTAAGCAACGCTCCACTATTGTCGGGCACGGGGTGGTGGCGACGGCGATGGAATACCTGAGAAACAGCAGGTGGGGCGTTTGGCGCAGCAAAGATGTATGAGGTCCAGGCTGAGCTGTAGCGCCTACAGCTTGTATATATGTTTCCGCGGTAAGCGACGAATAAACAGCTTTCGCCGCCACGCGCTGCACTACAATGACCCCACATGTTTACCGACAGGCACGCGGCGAGGAGAGAGACTGCCGGTCACACCGTGCAACCTTAAGACACTGTCGTACATCCTGAATGCTTAATTTATCAGACACTGTGTTCTGTAGAGCTGGAAGTCTCTGCAGCTTTTGTTGCTGTGCTTTACCGCGATTGACAGCAGTGGAAGCAAAGCAAGAGTGCGATTCTAGTAGGCAGCCGAGAGAGCAGGCGATCCACTGACGACTGGGTAAGGCGCTGCATACTTAATTAATATATACACACCCTGGATTTATACACACAACGAGGAAAATTAGCGAGGAACGCTCCAACCGGAAATAAAAACGCGCGATATCTATCAAACGCGTAAAGTCTTTGTTCGATCAGGGAGTGGCGGGTCAGCTTTACACTCTGCACACTAAAAACAAGTCTGTTTGTTTTTAGCCCGCACACAAAGAGGCTGTAAGCGTAAACGCCCCTACTAAAAACAAGTCATTTGTATCCCTGACACGACAAAACGGAGTGAGCTTCGACCCCTCGCAAAGCAAATGAAGCTAAATATGATCCAAACACAAAACCAAATTTAATGTTGAACAGAACACTAAACTCGAGTCAATTGCAATCCACATTTTGAAACCAAGACGATTTCGATGTCCCGACATTAAAACAAAGTCAATTTCATCCACGCACGAAATAACTAAGTACCAACCACGCAGGCTACGATAGAGGTGCACCATGTTTTTGCCTTGGAAGGGTGGTTACTTGAAGAGCTCTACCCCTCATCAAAACTTCATTTGGAAGAAAGTAAAAGTGCTATCAGACTGAAAATCCCATGGCCGAAGCAAACAAGGAACAACATTGCAACAAACTAATGACAGTCCGTTGATTTTGGATTGAAGAGCTCGATCAGTCAGAAACCATTTCAACCAAAAAGGGCCATCTCTAACGTGTGTGTGTGCGTGTGG
>MEHQ01002164.1:0-41421 GCA_008828725.1 Saccharina japonica
TCACTCAATTCCCTTATTTCTCTCTTTCGTGGGTGGTGCCGAAGACAACAAGACGGCAAACAAGCAGGCTTTTTAACCCTTTTTTTTTTTACTCTAAACGCGCTTGCTAACCATTTTACAGCAAGTCATCCGGGAGCACGTTGACCTTCATCGAGGCCACCGAGCCGAACTTGCTGCTGCTAAACTTCTTCTTGACGGCCTCGAGGTCTCCCCCCTCAAGGTTCAGCACTCTTGAAATCTGCATCCGGAAGATGATACGGTTACCGGAAGGATAACAGGATGGTGGGATAGGTGCGGAAGGGGATGGGAGGGGGGGGAGGGGGGTTGAGAAATCTGGGCGAGCCTTTGCACAGGGCAGTGCTCGGGAGCGAGCAACAACGAAGGAAAACGTACAATACATGATTCACAAAAACAACACAGAAATAGAAGAGAACCTTCGAAAAACTTACACGCGCACTGTTCCGCAATACCAAGATAAGCTTTGGTTTCCGGAGACGTTGCTTCGAGAGACGGCTCGAAAAGAACGCATTTATGACATATATATATACAAATACGATCAAAGAGGTCTACTTATTAATAGCTTCCATTTTTTTTAGCAAACGCGACAGCCCTCGCAGGCCCAGCGACAAACCTACACGCACTATTCACCTATTAACGACGGAACGTAGTAATCAGGACCAAATATGCACGGTAAAAATACTGGAATATATAGGCTTTAGTGTACGTGACAGGTCCTGATTACTACCATCACCGCCGTAATATGAGTATATATATACCGTGAAGAAAATCCACGCACACCCTTCCTCGCTGATGAACCGAACTGCCCAAACTGCCCAAGGTAATTCATTCGGTAGCAACAAGCCAGCGCTGCGAAGGTAGTTACCGGTAAAAGTATGATACACGAGGTATGCAAGCAGGGACGGACTGGACTCTCTTCTCTCTCACGCCACCCCTAAACCCCCCTTTTATCCTTGATTGATAAAAAAATAAGCAACTCCGACAACAACCACCAACGAACGCAAAATATGAACAGGTCTAGTTAGTAGCCGACGCAGCAGTAGCAGCAGTGCGATGCGACACCCGGGGTTTCCATTGCGCACACGGCAGCTATTTACGGAGGGGGACCATACGAAATAGGGCCAAATATTAGTAGCACGGCGGTAGAGCTAACTGTCTGTACCGTACTTCTCCCCTATTTACTATGGTTCCCCGTTTTAGTTTTTTGGTGAATTTTCGTTCTTAACCCCTTTAGGACTGCAGTCCCGTTTTGGGGACAATCCACTCTATCCAGTCCTGTAAGGGTTAACCCGTTTAGCACTGCACTGCGCAGAAACATAAATATACACTAATTCCAAGTAATCTGACTACAAAAAATGAGTACAGTCTTGAACGGGTTGAACTTAAAAAAATCCACACTAATTCCAAGTAGTTTATCTCCAAAATACGAGGGGAAAAAAAAACGTGGGTGCACGCAGCAAGTCTTGCACGGCTTAAAGAGGCTGAAAGGAACAAACAAACGGCCCACCCCAAGCCCGCGTAAACTCACAAGAAACGCGGTGGCCGAGATGCTAAAGAGGCAAGAAGAAACAAAGAGACAAACCGAAGGAACAATGGTCGAACAAACTCGCGTGAAAGAAGAAAAAGTGCGTGTAAAAATGGAGAGGAGAGGAAGCACCTTGACAAATTCAATAAATTCCATCTACAACCATGAGTAAAGTCAGTCGGTGGTACCGCCGTAATGCCTGATGAGTACAGACGGACATCAACCTCATGCACTCGAATCGCGATTACGCCCCAGCTACTCTGCTGCTGCTGTACATGCTCTTGTATGCTTTCGAGTCCCACTGACAACTATTAATAAATATGCCCGGCTATGATATGTACATATCTAAAAATGTATAGCCAGGAATACGCAGCAAGTGGTAGGTAGACGCAGCAATACGCCAGCAAGCGGGACACACATGTTCAGGCCAGAGAGGGAGCGTGCAAGCAAGCAAGGTAGTACAGCTTGCACGCAAGAAAGGCAAAACCGCTCCAAAGCGAAAAAACTCGAAAAACGTAAAGGGAACCGGTTGAACTACTGCTTTATATACAAACTACTCGCACTACTACTGTGTAATGTATATACCAACTCATGTAACTTACTGACTGTTGTAGACGTCCGAACGTCTAGTCAATCGTTAGACGACCCAACGCAAAAACTGCCGTGTACGTACGCAGCAGTATCCATGCATGGTCTATACCTATGATACACGTTACACAGATAGTATACGCTCCCCGTAAACAATCATACGACTAAACCTCCCTCCCCTCGTCTGCAAGAGCGCCAACAAAACGAAACGACAAAAAGATCAATGTATCATATTGCTATCATCGCGTTAAAAAAGCTTTTGCCAAATCTTCCGACAAAATGCAGTATGACACCTTCAATCCAACGTCGATCGCTGCTCACACACATCCATCCCAAGCCCCAGAAACCAACAAGCCCAAGTGAATCATATCTTAACCCCTTAAGAACCGGTCCCACGTTTTTAGGGACAAAACTACTTGGAATTAGTGTGGGATAAGTATTTTTCAGCTCTGAAATGGTTAACCCCTTAAGAACTGGTCCCACGTATTGGAGGAAAAAATACTTGGAACTAGTGTGGGAAAAGTTATTTTCAGTTCTGAATGGGTTAACGCCGCCTCAAAAACAAGAACGCTCACACCGCAACCGCCGTTACCACTACTCCTATATATTTACAGCCAGCCGCAAGCATCAAGATCGCAGCATTCCACCGCACGCCTCAAAACACAGACGCAACGCACACCCACACGCAACGCACTGAACACACACACATCCGACATGAATAGACTTGCTTGCACACGCTGCTTGCTCCACGCACCTCCCTCAAGCACGGCATGAGATCCTCCGCGTGGTACTTGGTGTACTTCTCCAGGGTCAGACTCCAGCACGTCCTCCCCATGTTCTTGCGCGCCACGTAAATCGCGCAGCACGCCACAACGCTCGGGAGGTAGTCCAGCATCGTCACTTCCTGAAGCATCCGCTCGGCCACGTAACAGCTAAGCTGCACGATCTTCTTATCCGCGTGTGCCGCCTGCGTAGTCGCGGGAATTGAGACGGGATGGATGGTATCGTAGGCCAATCAACACGCGAGAAAAGCAGACAGCAGCAAATGCGGTGAGTTTACGCAGCTGGGAGCAGCGGTCGGGGGGGGGCGGGTCTGCGTGCGACGTGGGGGGGGGGTGCACTTGATATTGTGCGATTCGGGGGGCGGTACTTCATTGCACATTCATGCATGCCGAAGTCACGTGATGAACATTGACCCTCTCATCCCGTACAATGCCGAGGCACCGCGTGCACGTTGGTGTTTTCACCGACCAGGCAGACGTTGCTTGTACCCAAGGCGAAGCGAAACGTTGATTGTTGGTCGGACGAGTTCGCATGAACGGTTGATACTGCATTCCGATGGGCCGGGGTGGGGGGGGGTAGGTCTCCACTACGCGGACACTAAACACTGCTGTTGTAACTTCTTTTGGCTTCCGGAGAGTATTATTAGACAGCACAGAAAAAATAAATCAAGGGGAGGGGTTAACTGTTATACTATCGTACGCAGCAGGTATCAGCACGAGAGTACAGCAGTACTGCTATATACATACACTCGTATATACGGTCAACGTAGCTTACTTACGAGACTACCAGGTACAGCAGTAGACCTAGCGGTCAGCTCTGCCATTTACCAGCGGTCATCATACACACGAGGCATGTACCCGAGGATGCCTAACTATACTAACTCGTATCATACCAGAGGTCCAAGTCTAATACCGCCGTTGTATGATAGACTGGTAACGGTTTCGCTCCACGATGTGCATATAAGATGCACGTCTCTTGCCTCGAAATTTCAATGCGCTACGTATTCACCTTGAGGTACCGAAGCAAGAAGCAATACGTCGTCGGTACGGTCAGCCGGAACTGCAGGGCGTTGGCCATGGTCGACTCCATGCTCAGGATCTGCTCCCGGTTGTACGCCCGGTCCGTGATGAAAACCAGGTCCCGGATCTGGGGAGGGTAAATCTCCTCGTACTTTGACGCGAGGAGCATCGCCGTTACCCCGACCAACTGAAGGTTTTGCCGGGTTACCTATTTCGGCGCGAGGGACGGGGTCGGGGGGAGGGGGCTGATTGAGGTGACGGTTGCCGTTGACGTTGAGGGGGTGAGACGTGGTGGGTGGTCGAGTAACAGGATGGTATAGGCGGGGGGGGGGGGGGGGGGCTGGGATTGCCTCTGCTGCTGCTGTGCTCGTTGGTGTGCGGAAGCATCAATAGCGTGACGAACATCCATGTTGTACATGGAATGCACAGCAGCAGCAGCAGCAGCAGCAGGGTATGGGTAGCGTGCGTCGTGGTACTTTCGATCTTTGTTCGTCTAGGAATCGTATATATGCCACACACGAACACACGGGGAGGCCTGCCGCTCACACAGAACACGGAACAGCCCACTACGTATTCGTAGCACTGCACGTTGTACATATAATAATTGGCTCGTCATACTCGTACGATACACGGCTATTTACCAGCTGCTATTTACTGCTGCTGTCTGCTGTACGTACTGGGTATACACGGGTACACAAAATAAATGCGGGATTGATTGCTTGCTCGTACCTCGTATACGTCACGAGGTGGGGGGCTCGCTGCTCGCTGCTCACGCTATCGCTTTCAGAGACGGCTACGTACCAACCGCCACCAAACAGCCTGTTCCGTTACTGCGTACTGCTCGCCTATTGACGAGAGCAGGCAGAGGCAAGGCAGACTGCACGTTGCGTGTACGAGTACGCGTACTGCTGTACGAGAACACCAACAATTCGTTCTATTTACGCGTGCGAATACATATTTTTTCACGGACGCACCACACCAACGGCCACTCTCACACCGCCTCATTGAGCGGGTAGCAATGGGAGTCCACCCAAGCCGACACGAGAGACAAGAGGACAACAAAGCACACCCATCAGTCACGACGACCGAGACAACAGCCAACGGCTAACGTCGCCGCTGCTGCTGCTGCTAGAGCTACTGCTGTGTCGACCTTCTTGAGACAGACTCTTGGGCCCGCCCGGCCAATAAAGGGGTAAACGGCATTTTCCTCCCGCCTGCGATTGTTTGGAAGGAACACAGAGACGACTCAAGCAGCTCGCTCTGTGCGCTACCTTTTTGCTCACAGTGCGTGGCAACCACAAACAGAGAGAGAGACTGGCAGAGGCGGACGCGTGCATGCTCAAGCTTTGCCTCGGGGATCGCGGACGCGGGAGTTTCAAATCAACCCTGTTCGATCACAGCAGCAGATACACAATCCCGGACTCGAAAAAATAAAGCAACTGCTGCTGCTGCCTGCTACCGCACTGTTGCGCATCAAACATACCAGCAGCAGTATAGGGGGTACTATTTCGTAGGGGGAAAAAGAAGGGAGGAGTCAGACGATCGGTCTACGGAAACGGGGTCATGATGAATAATATACACAAACATATGCGAGCGACAACGTCCGTTCTTCACACGCAACGGGCTCAACGCTCAACGGGATCTGTCCTGCCCTGCCCTCACCTTCTCAAGCTCGAGGAACTTGTCGATGAGGTAGACCGTAAGATACAAGGTGTCCGGCACGAGCTTAAACTTGAGGTGCACCTCCACGAGCCAGTCGATGAGGATCGAGCGCATTCGCTCGTTTACGTTCGGCTGCGAATCCATGTAACTCCGGTCAATCTGGGTCGCCACCTCTTTTTCTCTGAGGAACGCGTACAGGTCCTCCACGTACTCCGTGACCGCGAGCGGCTCGTCGGCATCTCGCAGGTCGATGTCCGTCGCGGTCCTCGTGCCCGTCCGAATCGGGCGCGAGGCGGCCGCGGGAGCAACGGCAGAAGCCGAATCCTCGGACGAGGCCGACGCAAGACAGGTTTGTTGGCTGGCTGTTGATGAAAGAGATAAAGTTGTACCCGGGGCCGCGGGAGCTTCCGCGCCCGTGTCCGCACAGCCGACGCTCGCGCTGGCCACGCGAGCCCCGGGCTTCTTGCCCCCTTTGCCTGCCCCCTCGGCATGCCCACTAGTTGCTTCCGTTTTGTTGGTGATGTCTCGCAGCCCGCGGCGCGTTTGCACCCCTCCCAACCCCTTCTTACCAACCCCGCCCAGTCCCGCCTTGCTTCCGCCTAACTCGGAGGGCTTGCCAACGACGGGGGCAGCATTTTCGTCCATGCTGGAACCTGCTCTAAACCCCGCGTTCTCCTGGACCGCCGCGTTCCTTCGGGTGTGCATCCTTAGGAGCGAGGCAGGCCCTACTATGCAGGCACGCTACAGCAGTTGGTTGCCTCGATGCAACTCTCTCCCTACCCTATAACCTGCACTACGAAGACGAGTCTCCAACAGGCAGCAGAGGTAGCGCAGCAGTAGGTAGTTGATGATAGAAACGCACGCGTGACTCCACTGCTGCACTTGACGATCCCTGGTCTACGCTCTGCCCACTGCTTCGGCTACGGGTCCCTACTGCTTCTGCTGCTGCTCCTGCTGTCGTTGTTGCCGCTGCTGCTGAACGTTCAGGCTGAGGTGGTGAGCTTGTGAGCTTTGACCCAACGAGATTGTGATTGCTGTTGCGCGTGAGCCAATTTTTTTCACGCGGGAGAATTTACTTCCGGGGGTGAGCCGTTGGCTTTATATTCCTCCTTTTGCCGCGAACCAAAAGGCGGACCCAAAAACGGTACAAGACAAATCGTTTTTTCATTTTGCTTGCACATTTTCGAGTTTTTCACTCTTCATTCTTCATTTTGCACATTTTTCACGCATTTTTAGGCATGAAAGAGCAAAGCATGTCGAGGGGGGGCGATTCGAGCTCAATCTGAAGAGCAAGTACGATCCCGCTGACACCTCTGGTGCGTTATAGGCATGGTGCTCTCGTGCCGGTGACGGCCGAGGCCCCCTAGAATCGCTGCTTACGTGTGTATTTATTTGTATTGTGGGTATGATTCTTACGCAAAAATCGTTGTGTAAAATCCAGAGCCAGAGCCATTCTGATGATGATGTTGCTTCGATGCCGCAGAGTTTTGTATGAAGATAAGATAGCTCGGTATAACAGGGAGTAAAGCAGAGTACACAGCAATAAACAAGCCACCACGGGCGAGTGCCCCCGTGGAGCAGCCAGGAAAGGTAACCCAGCCCACTAGTTTATGCCACTCACTCGTAAAATACGCATGGTTACTCGTATGACCTCGTAGCTGTATATAGTCTAGGAGCTCTCACCACTAACTAACACAGCAGCAGTCCATTAATATTAGAGAGGCCTCGACGGCCAGCCGTCAAGGAACTGCCAACACTAAAAACAGTACATTAAGATGGATCCAAAGGAAGAGGAACTGGTTTATTCTTAATACATACATGCCAACATGCATACTCGTACACACACAAGAAGAGTATGGTATCCCCGGATCGAATCGTATGCATTTATTTGTTGTTGTGTCGCCGCGTGGTCATACAACACCACACACCACACCACCACACCACCACTAATAATATGCGCGCGTACAATATATTTCGGATGTTGGTCTACGGAGGTGGGGAACAAACATCGAAGCGGAGAGCACGCAGTACGCGTTGTTGCAGGGGACGAAGAAGGTGTACTGCTACTCCCACTTACTTTTACCTGGTATTATTCCTGTAACTTCGCGACTACGCATCTATCCATCCACCACCCGGATGTAATGACGCTTTGATGTGCCTTTCGAGTACAAGTGGGGGGGCGTGTATACTCATCATGTCATGGGGGTATATATATCAGAGCTGCATCATGCACCTATGTATACTCGTAGTATGTATGTATGTGTGTATCATACACAGTATTATCAGGGTGTAATATGTACCAGGTATATACGAGAGCTGCATCGTGCAAGCATGTATCATACAAGCAGTGCCAAGCAGTAGTAGTAGTATAAGTAGTAGTAGTAATAGTAGTCGTACATGCGCAGCAGCAAGTAGCGCGCAGCAGAGGTCGTAGGCGTCCATCAACATACAGGGAGTTAACACATAATAGATAGACGTAAATAGCAAGAAGAGCTTGTAGATAAATTGCCGGTACGAGTATGAGTGAATATTGTATCATATTTTGTATGTTACATATAACACAATATTAGGCTACGAGTACATTAATACTTGGTACTGCTGTTGTGTTGCTTTCAACATCAACATTACGATTATTGCAATTAATTGCAATAATGATACGTAGTCGATAATCCACCAGGTACTACTTAATTAAGTCTAATGTAAAACGGTCTAAGTGCATAAGTCAATACTCTACTACTTAAGTCTCACGACATAAAACTACGCTGCCGTACTTACTCGTATTTAGTGTCTGGTGTCTGGTGGTGCTTATTCCCACGCTGCGCACGCTTGGTAAACAAAGATATACATCGTATACACTTCTGCGCGATCAATACCATTTTGGCGAAGATTAAGAGTCCGAAACATCACCCCTGGTTCCCGGGACAAAAACGAAATGGTGATCGCTGGTGTACGAAGACGAAGCAATGAGCTCGCAGTGAGATTGCAAGGTATGGTAGATATGTTGGAAACGCGTTGCTTACCACTGAAGGTGGTAGGTGACGCTTCGAGAGTTGATCGAGAGCCAGCCTTTTAACATTTTTTTTTTTTTTTTTTTTTTTTTGTCCATCCCATTTATTATCTTCGCCCTTCCTTTCTCTCTCCTCCCTAGTCGTAACTCAGATCCGGGGTCACAAAGTAGGCTCCTCTCCCTCCTCTCCCACTACGGTTCTTGCCTTGCATTTTTATCGCGAGAAGACTTCAGCCTTTCCTTCCCTCGTCGACTCGCATCGAATTGTAAACAGCTCCAAATAAGTGTTCCGTTAGTACTGCTGTTGCTGTGTGTATCTGCCGTGGGCACCGTAGACCGTACGGTAGGTCAGCGGTGCCGTCAGCTACCACAACATCAAAAGGGGTGACAGGTGACAGACGGTTTTCGATTGAACATTAAAGAAACAACCACCGACGTAAAAATCACTCATAAATAATCGCATCTATAAATAAATGCAGTACTCCGAATACGGAATACAAAAGAAGAGGCAGAAAAAAGTTAAAAGGTCGCTCGAACAAGCGAGGAACCAAGGAACCCAAACGTTTTTGCCCGCCAAAATATCTCTCTTGAGCGCGATTACCGGGTCGTCTGTTCGCCCGTTTATAAGCCCGTCGACCGTAAATGTGCAAATGACTGCAGCACAGCAGCAACCATAACAGCAGCAGTGACCTGCAGTTCCGAAGCACCGTATAGGCCTTCCTCTCCTAAGACCACCCTTGCAAACTTCCGGTAAACTCCCAGGACAAACCTACCATACGAGTACAACAGCATCACGACACAGACGGCAAACCAACGTACACGCAAGCTACACTTTACGTCGCATAAGTAGACCAAAACTCCTGCAGCTCATGCACTCAGTAGGTCAGGTTACATGCCATTGCCGCGCCCAACTTTCATGCCGTGCTACAACTTCCGGCCCAGACGAAGGCCGGGTGCTCGCTAACGCAGTCTCAAAGTGCCTGCGCGCCAACACCAGAAACGCTGTCGCAGCGCCACTATCGCTACCGCCCGAGCTGACGCGACACCTGCCCCCCTTCCCCTCTCTGCTTTCGTCACCCTGCGCGCGCAGCGAAGCCATAGCGGCGTTCCTGACTAGGCTAGACAAATCTGCCCCGCTGTATCCCTCAGTCTGCCGCGCCAACCACCCCGTGTCTACGTCGCTCGCCCATCTCCCTCCTCGGTAGCCGTCCCCAGTGCTGTTCCCGTGTGCGCGAGCGTGCCTACTTTCAGCCCCTTCCGGCAGTCCAGATGAGGCGTGTGTGGAAGCGGCGGCAGCGGCGGCAGCCGCGGCGGCGGCTGAGGCAGGCGTACTCGCGTCGGGCTCGGTCCTTGTCGAGGCCAAGGTTTTGTAACTGGTGGTATCTGCGGACGAAATCCGTGCGGTTGTTGTTGTTGTTGTTGTTGTTATTGGCGACGGCGAGATTTCCGGTGAGGAGATAGCTTCCATTCGAGCCTTCGCCGCGCGTAGGATGTGTTGCCGCCCATTCAGGTCCGGCAAGCCCGCGTACACAATCTGAGGCAGGGGCGCGGGGGTGCAGCGATCGTGTCAGTGTGGGGTCGCTCGGCTTGGCTTCGCTTCGCTCGGCTTTGCTCGGACAAAACAACCATTGAGCCAGTGTGGCTTCAGCTTGGCTTAGATTAAAAAAAACAAATATTGAACCGAACCAACAGCGCGCGCTCGTGTGTACATATATTACGTGTGTGCGCAGCCGATATATTTTTTCGTCAAGCAGCGTGCGCGCGTGGCGACTGGCTGAGAGTTTGACAGACCGGACACACGCTGTACGGTCTGTCTTGAAGAACGTACAACATGCTCTACGATGTGTCGGTCGGTAAATAAGCAGAGATCTCCGCGATATTTCATTAAAAAATATGTCGCAATGCGCTATTGTAGAAGTCCGTCCTATACGGGCAGTCTTTACCGCCCTCTAATTACGAACCCCACATGGAATCTTTCGCGTAGAGGTAAGAAAACTATTTAATACGAGCGACTGCGAGTTTCTAATTTATACGGCGCCAAAAAAAGTAGGGACCCCCTTTGAGGTGGCTGAAGCGACCGACGGACAGACCGACCGACCGACCGACCGACCGACTGGGATCCAAAGCACACAACATTTTGGCAGTTACAAAAATCCTGCTACGCGAGTTCCTATATAGCGACAGCAGCTATACACACCATATTTACAACAATTTCGTCTCTCCAAAGGCGAAAGAGCCGATGAGGGCAAGGTGTACAGCATCAGGCACCGCCAGAGGGCAACGGCATCTCATATTTGATATGTGGAGCTTAATCCTATTTTACTATTGCACTGACCAGATTCCCCAAGTGTTTTTGGCCCCACTTTAAGGGAGTGCAGTTCCACTTCAAGGACTTAAACTATAGTTTTACTCACCCGTCAGAGGAAAAATAGAGAGAAAAAAATGATGCCTCCTCTCACCTCATCGAAGCGGCCAGGCCTCAAGAACGCCGCGTCCACCGCCCCCGGAGCATTGGTCGCCGCCAGCACCATGACATTCGCGCTCGCGCTCTGCACCGCCCCTCTCGCAGCAGAACCCTGCTTCTGCTCCGCGGTCGTCGTCGTTGCTGGTGGTGCTGCTCCGGCGCTGCCGTCATTGACGTCGACGCAGCCAGGAAGGCCGCCAAGGCTGCTCTCATCGTCTCTCCGCTGCCCGTTTCCTGGCCTTTCCGAGCCGCGCAACCCGGCTGCCCTCCAGCGGGCCAGCTCGTCCATGCACACCAGCAGCTGAGAAGCCAGGCGGGAGCTAATGTCGTGGGTTGTGTTGCAGTTTGATCGAGGCAAGTAATCGATATTCAATCAACGCAGAACAAAGTGGGGGGGTGGGGGTTGGGGGATGAGGGGGGGGGAGAGGGTCGGGCAACGTAAGACAGGGATTAAGGAATCACGTGAGGTTTTATACTAATACGTGCATATGTAGTGGTACGGGAGTCTCAGACGCGGCGGTTTTCCCTTCGAATATAATCAAGAAATCGACAGGTGGACCATTTCAGCTAGCGCGTGAAACCATCAAGTGGTGTCGAGGAAACACCGGACACCCTGCAGAAGAAATGCTGTCACGCCTGTGTTTCCCCTCTCAGTCGCTCGGCATTCTGCACTGCGCCAATCCCGCTTGCCGGGCGGGTTAATCTCCGCACGACAACGCGTAAGGCAGAACGATAGGCTTGAAAACCCTGACCAACCATACAAACTCGACCATACACGGTAATGGCAACATACATACTACTGAAGCTCACTGCCGGTTCACCCTCGGCACAAGCAGCGACAAACGTCACACACGCGTCAAAAGCATGGGTACGTACTGCATGCGAGTAGACGAAAAGAGAAGCACGATTGCTGTAGGCTACGGCGTCTTCGTATCTGCAATCTCCTCTCACTTTTGAGAATCGGTAAAACATACCAAGTTCGTAGACTCTAAGCTATGCACTTGTAATATACGTAGCTCTCGGCCTTGCTTGCTGCAAGCGAACGTAAACAAAACTAGGGAGAGGAGGGGGGGCGTAGAGCTGCACAAACGCTTCGAAGACCAAGCCTGCACACCCCCCCTTCACTACGTGCCAAACTTTCACTAAACCACATGCCTATCCAAACCCCCTCATTTCTTCCCTCCGCTCTCTCCCTCCCCCCCTCAATGCGTCTCTACCCCCCTCCTTTCTTTTCCCTCCCCCTCCCTCTCGCTCCCTCCTCCGTTAATGTACTTCGTCCCTACCGCCCCTATCTTGCTCACCCGGTGCCCCCGCTGGCGTCCCTAGAAGCAAACAGGGCCTGGAACTCGTCAATGAAAATAATAGACGGCGCCAGTTCTCGTGCCGTGCGGAAGGCTCGATCAACCGCCTGTTGTTTCAGTGACACGCAATTTTAAATGACCATAAGGAGAGAAGCGGGGTTAAGAGGTGATCGTGCCGGAGCATCGACGGAGAAGGTTTTGGCGAGGGGAGGGGGAGATGCGCGCGCGGGAGGGGGGGGGGGGGGGTTGTTCGCCTACATACACTTTGGCGGCGCGGTTTTTGCTGTGCCTTAGGTCATTTGACCATTGAGATCTTAGCGGAGGGGGGGGGGGGGCGTACTCATTTAGTTGCTTGCCTTAGTCATATTGACATTTGATCATAGACGGAGGGGGGGGGGGGGGGGATGAGAGAGTTTAGAAAAATATATTGTGCGCTTTGTTTAGTCTTTCTCGGTCACCGAGCGATTTGATGAGTGAAGGAACGGCGGAGAGTTTGCAGCATAGCACCAACGACGCTCGCGTCGGAACTGTTTTTTGTTTGTTTGATTTTTATACAGGCACCTAAGCCTGTTAGAGGTTCGGTTTCTACAAAACTCGTTGTGTAAGGCCAGCGTTGTGATGTGGGAGAAATTCGATTTCGCGGCGTGCTACGCGGTTTGTACATGACCTCATCGCATCGGCTGGCGCAAAAGCCCGGCACGGGCTGCGCTTCAGGGTGAGAGAAGTGAGAGCCCCCCCCCGCTCCCCCCCGCTACAACAACATATATATGGAAAGCTTTGGCTATTCACGGCTTAAGTAAAGGGTAGCCCATCTGCGAGCGTGCTGGCGTCTTCACGCGAAACCGTCACAGGCACAGAGCTGCGGAGCGACAACGGCATGTAGCAGCGGCCACCCAGAGAGCGAGAAGAGAAGAACTCTTCGGTGTTCTACAACAGGAGGAGGCATTCATGTACACTTCTCCAGGTGCTTGCCTTTCCTATCCCCTTTCTACAGCCAGGACCACAACCCGCTCAAAACACCAAGATACATATCCACTATACTACCCCTTATGGCTCGGCCTCGATTCTCATGAACAGGGTTGAGTTTGGTGGCATGATGCACGAGGGGGGGAGAGAAAGAGAGAGAGGGAGGGGGGGTGTACGGAGAAGTGGGACCGGCGCAGAAAAGAGGCCCTCACTTTTTCGCTCTCGCCGACCTCTCCGCGAACAACGTCCGATATTTTGAGCTCGATGAACGTCGCTCCGGTCTCGGTTGCCGCCGCCTTCGCCAGCAGAGTCTTCCCGGTCCCTGTTTTCGTACAGTGTGGAGGCGTTAGTGGACGGTCAGAAGGATGATGGGCGAAAGCTAAAGAGGGATGCGGCGTAAAGGCCACAGATGGATGGTGGGCGAAAGCTAAATAGAGATGCAGCGCCAAGCTAAACATGCGGCGTGCTCCAACCGTGTCACGCAATGGTGGCTACGGACGTCCGGATGGATGATGGGGCGAAAGGTAAACAAATGTGGCGTCAAGCTGAGCTCGCGACCTTGTTTCGAACGCACCAGACATTGGTTGCATGCGGAAGGTCAGATGGACGATGAGAGAAAGCTCTAAGAAAGATGCGGCGTCAACCTGAGCTCGCGACGTCTTCCAAACGCTCCACGAAAAAAAAAAGAGCATTCACGAGTGCGCAAAAACAAAACGCACGTTTATTCTCAGCCCGAAAAAAATAGCGATTGCTTTGAAACCACCCCTTCGTCCAAACCGGGCAACACCTAACTTGCCCTTTTTTTCTCCCTCCACTTTCTCCACGAAAGGCAGGACACGATTGCGACCAATCACGCCTCATGAACAACCGCATCTACATTTTCCACGCGACTACTGTTTCCATGACTCGACTTGCGCGTTTTTCAGCTTCGTTATACGGATCAAGCGACCCCCTTTTTTTATTTCGCCGCAATACATGCCTCTGTGCGCCGATAACGTCTTTCTTACCCGGGGGGCCGAAGAGAAGGATTCCTGACGCGGGCGATATCCCCATGCGAGAGAACGTCTCCGGAAACCTCGCCGGCCACACCACCATCTCCTGCACCGCGCTCTTCGCGCGTTCGAGTCCGCCGACCTATCGCGCGGCGGCGGCGGCGGCGGCGGCGGTGGAGGAGCAAGGCGACAATACGGGAGGTATGATTCCAGCATTAACCTTGCGTACGAGACAACGTTTAAGACGCAGCAAGGCATAAGCGGAGACGCATGCTGGCAGGAAAAACGGCGGGGCGTGACGCTAAAAAAACAAAAATGAAGGCACGCCCACGTTACAAGGGGTTGTTGCCGCTCGGTAGCAAGGCGAACGATCACGAAAAAGCAAATAAAAAAACTGAGCAAAACACGCTGGAGAGCCCCGACCCTATGTGTACGACGTGGGAGAAAATACGCCGTGTACCCCAAGCGCTTGAAACACCGTGGCTCTTTTCTCTTCCACCTCCTCGTGGTGCGGCGCTAGAGGCTCACCTCTGTCCAGCGCACGCTAGGCACCCCGGAAACAGCGGCCGAACCGCCGTCCCCTCCACCCCCTGCTCCTCCCCTCCCGGCGATCACTCGTCGCCGCACCTGCAGGACGCGTTTGCGAGGAATGCGTCACATGAGTGTAGCGAGGGTGAAGGGAATGGGATCAAAGGGGTCGCGGAGCGCTGTGTGGGAGCGTTCATTGTGCGCCGATTAAAAAACAATAACACGAAAACGACGCACAGGCTTCAGGATTCAACCGCCAGAACAACACCAACGACACAACATAATCAACGATAGCAAACAACAGCAACGAAATCAAACAACAACACAATGACGACTACCAACAACAACAACAACAACAATAACGAGCAAGCAAGCAGTTGAGGTGTCAATAGAGAGTCGCTCGTTGCCTGCTCGTTGCCTGGTCTACTACGAAACACAAGCAGTCCGGGGTTCATGCGCAGAAAAAAGCGCAAAACTAAACCGACTCGCCAACCTTGAGTACAAGTAGAGAGTCGATTGATTCCACTCCGACATCAGCTACGTACAGCAGCAGATTATTCACGAAGATGCGATGGCTGACGCGACGTCTCCCTGCCAACCAACCAACCGACCGCGGCAAAAATAAAAGACATACCCAACCCTGACGCCTACCATTCACAAAACCATTCAACACAAACTCCCCCCCCGCACAAGGGGAACTATCGTATCACATAGTGTGGATATGGTATGGCACCCACGAGGCAGATACATAGTAATACCCATTGCTGGCTCTGGAAGTGGCCACACCAGAAATTAAATCGATTCATCGGAGGCTGTCGTCCATATGCAAGTCCGCCTCACAGGCTGTTCTTAGCAGGATGCAGCTCACCCTCCATGCGACTCGCCCAACACCCTCACGGCGCTTCGCTCTTGGTGCGAGCAATGTCTGCCTGGTTGGTGAAAACCCAACGTGCTCCGTCCCGGCATTGTAGGGATGCGAGGGTCTATGGTCATACGACTACGGCCGTGCACGACATGAGTACACCCCCCCCCCCCCCTCCACTAGCCCGACGCACTCAGCACACAACTCCAAAGACGGGACTCGCACAGCACAGCACACGCACGGCATTTCATCGCTCTATGGAGGCACTCGCAGCTAACCTGACGGAACCCCGCTAGAAGGGCCTCGCCGTACGAGTGGTGGAACTCCTCCCCGGCGGTCGGCTTAAAACCACGATGCTGTGGCGGTCTTGAGGCTGCAAGGTCTACGGCGGTCGCCGCGACAGCGCACATATCTCCCGCCGTGAATCCCTGGCACAGCCCGACAACTTCTGCGAACGCTTCCTGGTCGTGGGCGTGCACCGGGGGTGGGCAAGCGGGGGGGGGGGGGGGGAGGCAATGTAAAGGTAGGTTAGGAAAGATGAGTCGCCATTTGCAGGACTTTTCGCCAGTGGTGTCGAGGAAGGAAAATCGGCAGGCGGAAGAAAATAGCACTTGCCTTGGTCCAATCGGAGCTACTTTCCCATGCACCTCGTGCCTATTTCACCAGTTGCTGTGTATGTATGAATGCGTACCCATGAGAGGGGAGGGACAATTCCGGAACAGTGTGCGGTACCACACAGAGATGCCACAGACCAGATGTTCCAACATGCGAAGCGCCTTTTTTTTTCTCGTGGCTACTTTGTCGGGGGGAGCCTTCTGCAAGGCCGAGTGATGGATGCACAGGGGGTCGACAAAGCATTGCGGTGCCACTCCGATACGCCAACCCGCGACAACACTTGTCTAGCAAGAAAGCTCTTTCTTGAAGCACCAGCCCCCAACGATCGGAAGAGGCATCATCAGTGGCTGCGGTCGTAGCTGCCGTGGAAAATGTCGCGATTTGTAGTATATATATACCACGGGCCTTCGTGTCTTTGATGGTTTCTCTGAACTAAGTTGTGGCATAGACGAATCTCCGATGGCTACATCCAAGCATGCATTCAACCAGGTACAGGACCTGCTCCTTCCCGAGCGGGTCACTCGGCACGCGTGCTACGATAGAGCTGGCACTTTTTTGGCCGAAACCATTCTCTGAATGGTCTATTAGAGGCTCCTTACCCCAAAACCGTCGTAGTTTCACTGCTGTGATGCAATATTGTTCATTGCATACTCACAGTAGGCCATGGTAATGTTCATCCGGTAGCACTTTCTTTTCCCTCCAAAATCAGTGTGCAGGCTACTGCAGATATAGAGCTCCTCAACTGACCATACCACCCTCAGAAGAATCATGGTGCACCTGCATGCAGGCTACCGTACCATGCGTCTCGCCGAGGGTGTTTCTCTTCCAAACCGCGATCGCGCCGTATCATGCTGTCGGAGGGCACGCCTGTTTCTACCGCGGCCCTTCGATCCGTCCTGGCTGACAGTTACACATATAGGTACCATACGACAGACACACATTTCACCGGCACATATATATATATATATATACTTGAGTATAAATATATACTTCGAAGTACATATATATATGTACCAGCAGGCGTCGGTTTGTGCTCAGGGCTCGATCAACCACCTTCGCAGCTTCGGCTATTTTTGTTCGACCCGGGACTGTCGGTTAGGGTCACCGCCTCGCACCTGCAGCTCGGGGCTCCCCTTTCCCCCTCCTTCGACCTTCCAGGCCTGCGTTTTCCAGCCTGCCTGTAGCAACGCGCGCCTCAATATTTCACCGCGGAGGGGTTGGCTGTGTTGGTACGATCGAGGGACGTCGCACAGCGCAATCGGAGGGCAAGACGAGGCAAATAGGGCAAGGCCAACCCGGCCATGGCCACGGGCACAGGCACGGTGGGGAAAACAGGAAAGGTGAGCGTGGTGCGATTTCTCGTCAGCGATCTCATGCTAGTGTATGTGTGTGTGTTCTTCACATTAAACCGTCCTTTCTACCCGTCGACATCCAGCACACCCAGTGTCCGTGCCGATTCTTCATCCTCTACGTAGAGAGATACCAGTTATGTGGTCACAAAACTACGACACAGAGATACTACGCTGCAATGCAGTAAGCAGAGCAAGTTGGTCCATGCCGCCGCTGCAAAGACCTTGGTATTATTTGCCAAAAACCAGAATGTCGGGGCGGGTTACACGCTCGTTCGGGGCTCAAAAGGCAGTAAAGTTACAGACGCTGCCATTGTCCCAGCCCACATGAGAGGGGTGTGCTGTATGAATTTGCAGCGACCGCGCTAAGAAAGGTGTCCCCGATATCCGTGGTACCCCTGGGACTGCTGTGGACAAAAATGCGGGATAGATAAGAGGAGACCGGAAAATCTGCTGTATCTCTCCCTTACACCCTTGCGCGAGCGCATCGACCAGTGATTACCGGTAGGGCTTTCCTGCTTATCGTGCCAGACATACGACAACAAAAAAATGGCCTTGACGGCGCGGGATGAGCGTCGTGTCTTTTGGTAGGCTCATCTCGGACATGGCTGTAGGGTACATTGTGTCTCTACAAAAACAATACATATCACGCCGTTGCTGCTACGCTGTCCCGTGCGCTATAATCAGAAATACCGCGCCACGCCGTACGATTTACAGCAGTAGTAGTAACTCCGGGAGGTACGCAAACGGGAGCGCGCGAGAAAAGGCAACGGGACCGTAAGCATGATTCGAGCGCGGGCTACTAGCCACGCCCCCACCGTACTAGTCACTGGCCCGCAGCGTTTGGAGATTGACACGTGCGGCGTGGGCAACGGGAAACGAGAACTGAGCCCGCGAAAGAAAGGAAAAAAATAAATAAGTACGGTATCACTCAAGC
Source organism: Saccharina japonica (assembly GCA_008828725.1). Taxonomy (NCBI): domain Eukaryota; class Phaeophyceae; order Laminariales; family Laminariaceae; genus Saccharina; species Saccharina japonica. The sequence continues at coordinate 18,617 of MEHQ01002164.1, forward strand.
ACACTTGACCACCAAAACACAACCACCTTGCCGGCAGAAAAAAACACACACGAAAAACAGCAAAAAAACACAATAGAACAACAAAACCAGTAGCAACAACCGAAATCAGGGCAAACCTCCCCCTTACGTTCGCCCTCTCTCCATGTTGCCCCCAATGTCTGTCTGGTTGGTGAAAAATCAGCGTGCTCCGTCCCGGCATTGTAGGGATGGGAGGGTCTATGGTCATACGACTACGGACATGCACGACATGAGTACACCCCCCTTCGCTTCGCCCCCCCCCCCCCCCCGTCTCCTCCCCACGAAACGTTCGCTCTCTGGTCTTACGCTTACCTCGGGGGTAGGACCACCACCTCTTGCCCTGCGCACCGGCGCGCGGTGGGGTGCACCTGGTCCGGCCACGATGTCACCCCGACTATCGCCACCAGACCTCGCCGGGAAGTATCCCGTCTCCCCTGCTTACGCGTTCGTGCGTGCGTGCGGGCGTGCGATGAGGAAGTGGAAAACACAGAAGAGGGAGGGGCAACGCGCAAAAATTGTCGGCAACGGCCAATCCAACGTTTTCGTTTTGTTTGTTTACAGGGAGTGGACAGGACAGACTTAATCAAGGGGGCAGGCGGGGGGGCGGGGGGGCGGTGAGGGGGTGGGGCGGGGGGCGGGGTGGCGGGAGGGGGGGGTGGGGGCGGTGGCGGGGGGCATATACTAGACGGAAACGGGAAACAGTGGAAAGCGGGGAAGCACGCAAAACAAATCGTTGCTGGAAGGATTGACTGGTTTCGAGTCACGAGCACGGGTCGAGCACCAGGGTATGCGTTTGATAGAGTATATCCATCCGCAAGAGAAGTCGTTAGGCATCGAGCGCGGGAGACTCATGTATTACTACTAGACCTTTCGCGGATGCCATACTTGAAATAGTTACAGTATGAGTGAGAGCGAATGGGGTCACGCCAAGGGAGGGGTTCCTACTCGGCAGTGCCTCGAGCCTCGGCTTTACCTAGGCGATGCAAAACAGGTCATACGTAGAACCCTAGGTCGTTGACAGGAAGGATGCTTTAAGCTCTCTCTACAAATCACAGAAAACAGAAAAATGCCGCCGATGGCGACAGAGCACAATGCGACGACCTCCATCTCGACATCAACAAGGACAACAGACATCGACGATGACATTGACAACGACAACGGGACCGAAGAATAAAGAAAACCTCACGGGTGGACGTTTGCGCTTCGGCGCATACTGGCTCATCTACCGACACGCTCCTGCCCTCCGCCTTCCGCCCGCCGATGCTTCCGTCCGGCCCACCAACACGACCTCGCAAAAAAACAAAGCGCATCAATCACGCAGGTAGAGTGGGCTTCTTCTACACACACCACATCAAACACAATCAGCATATTCATCTAATAGCACCCCGTTTTGCCTATAGACTACACGCCGTAGTTTTCTTCAAAAGTAAGATAATGTTTTTTGCGCGCCATGCTTGCCCCCTCCTCTTCCCCCCCTTCTAACGAATGCCTGCCCCGGCAAGGTCCCCCATGCACCCGCACCCCCACCACTCTCACCTGCTCAACTTCCAGGACGAGCGCGTTCAGGACGCCGGCGTCCACATCGCCGCGAGAGGCGCCAACGCTACCCTCCGATGCCGGGACCAGCCTGAGACCGCGTAGATGTCATCGTCGTCCCAAACACATGTTGGATGTTGTCCCCGAGGGCGGAGGGTGGGGGGTGGGGAGCGCGTGAGGGGGGACGGGGAGCGCGGGGGGGGGTGTACTCATGTCGTGCACGGCCGTAGTCGTATGACCATAGACCCTCGGGGGGGGGGACCCTCGGGGGGGGGGGACTTGCTTGGATAGGTTTTCGACGATAGCACGCTCAAAAAGGTCATCGGAGACGTGTCTGGCGTTGCATTGGGACGATGATGGCACCACACTCGATAGGTTGTGGAGTGTTCACAGGAAGGGAGTGGCCGAGCCGTTTGATTGGAAGGACGCATACTACTGCGGTACGAGTAGAGGTTCGCCGTGCTGTTTCTGAGGGTGTGGTCACTTGAGGAGCTCTATATATACCTCACCGAAAAAAAAGTTGATTCTGAAGGAAACTAAAAGTGCTATACACGACGTACGCGATGAACAAGCCCATGGCCTTACCGTACGAGTGAAAAATAGTGCAACGCAAGAACGAAGTATCGAAAAAATTGGGTTAAGGAGCCCCTCCCAGTCATTCAAGAAAACGTTTCAGCCGAAAAAAGGTATACCCTACACCTCAATCGTAAAGCACGCGTTGGAGGTCGTTTTTGTTCATTCAGGGTCGACACGTGCTGTGGTTATCGTGCGTGGTAGCCGCTGTGAGTTGGTGATGGGCCTCGATACCTACGTAGAGCAAAAGTGAAATCACGATCGGCGGATGAGGTGACAAAATGATAAACGAAGAAAGTGCAGCAGCACCCGCGTTGTGTGTTGAAGGCGGGGGGAGGAGGAGGAGGAGGAGGAGGAGGATCAGCCAAACTCCAACGCGTTCCCAAGAAGTGCGTACGTACGCGTAACATGTTTATCATCGTGGTATGCAAAAAGGGCTCTTTCACCCCTTTGAGGGGCTTCAGAAGGAACAAACAAACTATCGGGGGGGATTTGTTTGTTTTTTCCGACGAATACAGCATTGACCACTTACGAAACAGCCGCGGCTGCTGGGGCAAAAGGGGATGTGTCCGGACTGCCATGTAAGGAGCTGCACAATACGACACGCCGCGCTGGCAGCAAGAGCGGAAATCGCACTGCCGCACGCTCTTCTTAGACTCTCGACAACATCGCACACGTGTGTATATATATATACGTCGTTTCCTTGATTACTGTACCCTGGACCCCTACAAGGGCTTAAGATGGAGGCAAACATATTGCCGCGCACTGTTGTATACCCGTCAAGAACCTCTCACCACATCAGAAAAGAGAGGAAATTTTCACCCACCCTCCACCCCCACCCGCCCCTGCAATGGGTTGCCATCGGCGAAGCGGTATGCCCTGGTCCCGAGATCGGGATCCCCTGAAACCTATTTTGCTCATGTGGCAAACTTTGGAGTGTATCGATCGAAGGCGAGCACCGGCCAAATATATACTCGTACAAGGTCGTTACGCCATGGGGGCGGAATGATATGCCTGGATAACAGAAGCAGCAAAAAAAAACGTAGACCGCCACGTACGCACGTACGTACGTACGTACGTACGTACGTCCTTGAGTCAGGTTTGTTTCTTGAGTTGAGTGGAATGGTGTACGACTATTTGAAAAAAAACGGCTTGACGTAGGCAGCAGGTGGGCGTGGGGATGGGGGTGAGAGTGGAGCGGGGAGAGTTTGTTTCGTCGTTTGCCCACCTGTCCATGGAGTCAAGGAGAAGCAGCACCCTGTGTGACGCGCACTGGCGGCAGTAGCGAAACGCCTCCGACAGGACCCTGCATCAGTCGTACGAAACACAAGGGGGACAAGACCGGGTGAAACACTTCCCTACAGGGCACGCCGAGTCATGGTAACCAAGAAACTACCGATGACCCCAGGAAAGCGTAGTGCACAATAAGCAGAAGCTACCCGGCACGTACATACCAACATCAATTGCTTTCAAGAATCGGGGGCATACTGCCGGCGACCAGGCCTTGAAGAAACGAGCGAGAGGACGAGAATGTCGCCCGGGAGAACACGTGCACGGGTCCCTACGTGAAGAGCCTGGAGGCATGCAACGAAAGTATCAATGCTGACACACCAGCACGGATTGCAATACCAGTACCAGTACCAACACTAACACTAGCACAATCGCTAGCACTAACACCAACACCAACACCACCAAAACCACCAACACCACCACCAACAACATCAACACCGACACCAAGGCCAACACCAACACTAACACCTACACGAACGCCAACACCAACACTAACACCTTCACTAATAGGAACACTAACACCAACATCATCACCAACGCAAACACCAACACCAATATCAATACCAACATCAGTCTCAACATCAGCACAAATACCACCGACACTGACAGCAACAACAACAACAACGACAACAATGTTAACACCAGCGCCAGCACCATTTCACCACCACCACTGCCACCACCACCACCGCAGCAATCATCAACGACAACAACAACAAAAACCAAAGCACCAACGCCACCACCACCACCACCACTAACAACAACAAGCGACGGGCGAAGAAGCGCCGCCCCAAGTCCGCATTAACACAACGGCGGTCATCACCTGTCAGCTTCCACCCCCGCTGCGGCGGCGAGCCTTCCCGGAGACACCTTGACCAGACGACAGCGCAGGCGCCTGGCAAGCGCTTCAACCTTTGGAACGCTCGAGGGGAAACGGAAGGCATTAGGGAGGCGTTTTGAGATTGTATCAGCACCGAAAGCGCAAAGGGTGATGGAATTGAAAGGTTCACGCCTCGGACAGATCATCGATTTTTTCCACTTCATGATCTATAATAAGCAGTGGACCTATCAAGGCAAGATCTATTTATGATCTGTATGATCTACTGATGTACCTAATGTGGCCGGGTGGGACCCGTCTAAATCTGCATGATCTATGGCACATGTTTGCCTGAGTTGGATCTGTGCTGCGCAGATCCTGCCCCAACCTGTCACAACGGCAGGTGAGGAACAAGATGATCTACGTTGATCATGATCTGTCGGAGATGCGGAAAGATACTCCACTGTTTCCGATAGCTACCTTTCTGTGTCCTTTAGAAGGGTCAGCCTGAACTTCTTCTAACGAGCATCGCGCTCCTGTCTGTGGTGCCTCTTGCCCTCGTCGTTGCTCAAATCAACACTTGCGCGGTGAAAAAAATCCTGGAGATTATGTAGCCCGGAGCTTTCCTGAACTCCCTTTGAAGAGCGACAACCATATACCGCACCAAAAACCCACGGAGAAGGGAGTCAGCTGCATGGCGCTAAGCCCCCAAGATATGCCTCAGACCAAAGAAAACTGCTGTGCCCGCAAGTGCCTGCCAAGAAAGCCACTGCACTGCACTGCACTAACAAAAAAAAAACGCCACCGTTCTCAACAAACACCTAAAAGGTCGTCCACATCTTGGTGGTCTCCCCCCTACTAAAGCCTAGGGGCCGGGCCCAGCCGACCTTTTCGTAAATATTACCGCCAGTTGCACGGTACATACCATGCCCACACAAAAAAAAATGCTGATATGCCCGCTTATGGCACCCCTCGCTTAGGTCTAGGCCTGGCTATCCCTCACCAGGCGTGTCTTGCCTACACCCGGAGGGCCGTGCACGAGCAGAGCACCACCCCCAGCCCCGACATTGTCCTCCCTCCCCCCTTCGACCTCCTCTGCGGAAACCCCGAGGGCGGATTCGGCTCCGGTTGCCGAGGGGGAAAGTTGAAGCGCCGCCGAAATATCGTCTAGGACGGAGGGCGCATGGCTCCGCAAAATAGCCTCCACCCAATCTGGTTCTCCTAAAGGGACAGTTCAATCCCGGAAGAGCCGGGGGGCGATGGCGGCGGCGGCGGCGGCGGCGGCGACGGAGGGTGAGAGTGAGGGAAGGAGCTGGATAGGTAGCCGGTGTCAGAAAAACGAGGGAGCCGCTCCGATTACTATGACGGCGACGAAGAAACATACCCGTACGACGTTTTCGTTGCACCAGGTATATATACATATGTATAGGCTTGTGGCTGATGGCTCTAGAAGGTTAACAGTGAGGGTTCAAAGGTTGCGGGTTAAAAACCGGGGGATTTAACTTCCGAATATAATATATAAATAAAACGTGACGCACCTCCCGAGCTGGTCTCCGGAGCAGCGTCATGATACCACACCTCCAAAGCTTTGTTGGGGACGACAACCTCACTGAGAATCGTCACCACTCCCCAATCGGCCAGCACGCCGGCCCAGTCCCCCTCCTTCGGCGATGCTTCGTCATCCTTCCCCTCCTCCCGCGCACCTCCGTTTCCCCCTCCGACGGAACCCCCGCAACGTGAACCGACCGCCGCGTTGACCGACGGAGCGCTGTGCCGTGCGTGTCTGCGATGGCTCCCGTCCTTCCCCTCCTTCCCTCCTTTCTCGTCCCGATCGACTCGCTCCCTCGCGTCGTTATCGTGGGTGGTGGCGCCACCACCCCTAGACGAAGCGCCTCCCCCCGTCGCCCTTCGTGCTCCTTGTCGTTCTCCGGCACTTGTGCCGTCGCCTTCTCCCCCCCCCCCTCTTTTTCGCGCGGCGTCGGCGTTTCGGGGTCGACCAGACCCCGACTTATCCTTGACCTTTGCGCTGCCACCGCTGTCGCGGCCGCCACCGCCGCCGCCGCCTCCGGCAGCAGCGGCGGGAGCAACAGCGGGGATACGATACTCTGGCGCTCGGCGGCATTGGAGCGTGACGCCTCGGCAGGTGACGTCCGTCGGGGTGGCCAGGAGGTGGACCACTCCGCCCGTCCGCACGACGGACCCACGCAGAAGCTCGAGGGCGGACTCGGGGCGAAGTCCTGTCAAGGCTGAGCCATCTGCAATGGTTGCGTCGATGATTTTGCACGAAAACGAGAGCATTTATAATTAAAATCGATGTATGTACACGGTATACAATACTTATTTTACACAAACAAGCAGAAATGGGGGGGGGGGAGGGAAAAGGGAAAGGGATGGCGCGACCGGTCGATGAGAGCGGGTGTACGTGCGAGCGGGCCTGTAGCAAGTACTATAGACGGCACGCGCAGTCATTTACAGCGCTTTTGTCACACCCACAGGGCTACAACTGGTACGCCTTGGTGACCTATTGGCAAAAAATAAAACATACAGGCTCCTCACGCGCAGGGGTATCTAGTGTACTGCATCATAGCGATATGACAATCGCTCGCCAAGACAAAACCGGGAGCCTTGCGTCCTACACAATACCAGGTAAAAATCAATGCGGTAGGTACAGCAGTAGTCGCAGGCAACGCTGCGCTCTCCGAAAATGTGGTATAATCTATAATCCGGCACCAGCAACCTCAACCCAGTCTCCCGCTTGCCTGGTTCGCCGCCGCCACTATTCCCGCCACTACCCACGCCGCCGCCGCCGCCGCCGCCTGGTTGACGATCCCCGCCGCCGCAGGCCTCGCTACTTCGAACAATCTCAACGCTGGCCCACGGCTGCACAAAGTGCGGGGGAATAGCCGAGATGCGGAGGTCGACGACGGGATCTCTGGCGGGCCCGGCAGATCCCGGTATCAGGAGCACCGCGGGGTCCTGCGGGCGAAGCGCGGTGTCAATGCGAACGCGCGCGACGCCATTGCGACCGGGCCACCCCTGCGTTTCGTCAGCGAGGGAACATATCCAAGCCAGCCGAAGATGGCGACCGCCTTGCGTTTTTCAGCAGTGCGGCGTCAAGTGGGAAGGCGTTACAGGGGAGGCGCGCGGGGGGCGGGGGCGGGGTGGGGTGGGGTGGGGTTAGAAGAGGTTATCGCCGTTGTTTTGGGAGGGTGCGAGGGTTGTGGACGGACGGACGGAAGGCAAGGGCAAGGCTTAGGCTTGGTCTCGCTGCGTTACCGCGGTTGATGACGAGCGGGATCGAATAGGGCAATACTAATATCCCCACGAACAGCTCTACTTGAAGTGTGCTGCTGACGCTGTTGGTTTTTATGGAAAGTTGCATGGTACCCTCCTCTACGGTCGATGTAACCCCTAAATGTCGTGATGCGGGGACATCGGCACGGGGAACAGGGGTTGATAGCGAGGGGTTGGCCTTGATAGCAGGAGCCCGAGAGCGCACGGTACAATACCCACCACACGCCGTGCCCACTACCGTGCATGGCACCGAAGCGTGGCGATTCATACGTCGATGCTGGATTGCATCGAGTTATGCGGTGGCTACATGGCGAAATGCAAATCCAGGGATGTGCAGCAGTCAATCATTTCCGGTCAAAAATGATGGTAGCCCCCAAATCTCAGATACATCAGTCTGAATCGGACAAATGGGAAGTCCACCGCCGGCGCGCCGCATACGTTCTCGTGCTGATCGTGTGGAATTGATTAACGCCGCGGGTCGTACTTTTGTCTCCTATTCCCTCTTTTTTTTCCCCATTTTATTTGTTTTCTTGGTATTACGCATTAGGTTTCAGAGTAGGTTTTTTTTTCGAGTAGAAGAGTACACCAGTTTTTCGACGCTACGGTTAACTCATACTGTGCACGAGCGAATATCACTACCTCCATATGTTGGTTGATTGGGTTGGGGTTGGGGTCAGGGTTAGTATCAGGGTTAGTTACAACCGTATCGTGCACACCGACCCCCAACCATAGTGTTGAATAAGTGGTAAGGCACCCTCATATATTTCCGCTGATCCCGGCTATTATATATCATCAAGGTTTGAGAATCGGGCTCATATCTTGGTTTTGGCAAGAAGAGGGTGGTTTTGTGTTTCCTTAAGCACGAAGCTGAGCGTTAAGGTGGACCTGAGCTACCTATAGAATGCTGTACGAGTAGTGCATGCAACGTAAGGGAGTGAGTGTCCTCCCACCTGCCAGTTAACTATATAGAGCTGTGTGGCTCGAGCTCGGTGCTTGACAAAACGATAGAGCGGAGAAAAGAAGGAAACACAAACCACAACCCGGTTTGAAAATGAACTGAGGTCGTGGATGGTTTGCCCACAAGCCGCAGCAACAGTGACCAAAGGCCCCGAAACCGAGCACCGCCGATTTACGTGGGTGTGTGAGGGGAGTGCTCCATGCCGAAATCGCCCGTCGTCGGCAGGCAGAAAAGGTCGCACAGCTGTTTTGTTGTGGGGTGGTCGTGGTTTCATGTTGTCCCGAATGCCGAACCCAACAAGTACGTAAGCCTTTTATTAATAGTGGTACCCAAGGACCGCGCGAGAGACATGCAACTTCTAGAGACCAGCAAGTACAGGCGTTTGTCGGCTGGTGCAATGGTGCGACATACCTGGTACATTATAAGTGTTTATATAAGCTTGGTCACACGGGCAACATGTAGAGTTTATTTTGATGCCACGTGACCTCGTTTCTGGCACGGTCCAAAAACCTCGTCTAAAAAACAGTGTGTTTCCTACTCCACTGCGCGTGCGCAGGACTGTCGCCAAAATCGTTATTTTGGAAACTCGTGACTTCGATTCTCAAGGTATAATCGGAAGAACTTCCCAAAATGAAAGACGCTAAAGTTTTACAAAAAAATCCCTGCTCCGACGCTCCGACTCGCGATACGGCGCCATTTTCGTTTTGTTTCCCCAAAAACAATGCGGTTTTGCCCCCTCGCTTCTTGACGCTCCGTCGAGATAGAGTTCGCTGTAAACATCACTCCCGATTCACCGACGCCGGCAGCAGCACAGCTTCGGTTACTGGCTGTCCTTGGCGTGGGTTTCGTAAAGAGTTGAAGTTCAGCGTACTTACCAGGGCAGAGATAGGCTACGAGTAGCGGTATACGGCTGCTGTATTTACCTATTGCTGCCGTTCTGCCTGGTTCTGCAGCACCTTTTGACGTGCATAACATCAGCGGTCGACACACAAAAGACCTAAAGGTTAACTACAAAAGACCTAGAGGTTGCTGTTGCAGCCTGTACCTTGTAGTTAATTTCCTCGATGGTGGCCCGAATAGTCGGAAACAAAAATGCACTGCGATACAGCGAGGTGAAACGACACGTACGTGTGGCACTATGCCCATATGATATATCCATAGTCTAGGCTACTGCTGTGCCTCTAAATACTGCTCTAGCATGCACCAGGCACCTGGTACTGTTGATTGGAACTTTCGACGCCGAACGCGCATGCTGAAGCGTGGGCGGGCGAGCATTCGGTCATCTGGAGGCAGGCGATGGACAAGGAATATCACGGGGCTGGTGGGCGCGAAGAATTCCAGGCAGGCTGAACGCCATATCGGCAAAGTGGGTGTTCACCTGGAAGTCCAACGAGCATGGCGATGTGGTCCGGGCGAAGGTAAGGCTGCTGGCACGAGGCAACATAAGAGTATTGATTCCTGTGATAATTTTGCGGCGTCTTGTTTCCGTGCAATTGCGTGCGAGTCTAGATTTGTCCCCTTTTGAAGCCGAGCAAGCGCTCGTCCAGTCGAGTCTGGAAGAGGATGTTCTTGAGCGACTACCTCAGGGTTGCGGCGAAATGTCTGGTAAGATAGTAAGGTTGAACCGCAGTCTCTACGGCTTGAAAGCAAGCGTCGATATCGTGGCACAACCGCCTACTCACTGGCATGAAGAGTCTTGGGTTTGAGCAGAGCCCCGCTGATGCGTGTGTCATGCATTTGATCAAGTCGGGCTCTTGTCTCCATAGTAAACAAGTGGTTCAGTAGGTAGTGCTATAAAACCAACAAAATATACGTTTTGGAGTTCGTCGGGTCTCGCAGACTTCTCAACAGTGACCTCCGTGGCCCTCCCTTCGTTACGAATCATTAATAACCAACAAGTGATGTCTCCAGCGCGCACGCTCGAAAACAACAAAATATGAAGTCTGCGATATTCAAATTCACGACACATCCTTTGTTATACGGCAGAGCATGTCCGGCCTATCCCTGAGCCTTGCCGTTATGTTGAGTACGTCGCTCGTGTCTTTGCACGCCTCAACCCAAGGAGGCCCTGTCGGCGGCATGCTCGAGTCGCCGAACAAGCGGGGAGGCTCCAGACAGACGCCATAGCAACCTCCAGCGTCATGGCTATTCGTCGCTCGACCACGCCATCGTGCTTTGGAGACCCCACGGGCGTGTACTCGCGGCGGATGCCACGGCGGTCGAGCATCAACACGAGCGGGCGTGTACTCGCGGCGCACGCCACGGCAGTCGAGCATCAACACGAGTCGGTTCTCCCAAGCACGAGGGCGTGGTCGAGCGACGGATCAGCCATGACGCTGGAGCTCGCGATGGCGTCCTGTCTGGTGCCTCCGCGCTTGTTCGGCGACTCGTAGATCCCGCCGGCTGTCTGCCCCCCCCCCGCTTGTTCGGCGACTCGCAGATGCCACCGACGGGACCTCTCTAGGCTGAGGCATGCAAATACGCGAGCGATATATTCAACATAACCACAAGCTAGTGGAGATGCTCGACCGCCGTGGCATCCGCCGCGAGTACACGCCCGTCGGTCATCCCAAGCACGATGACGTGGTCGAGCGACGGATCAGCCATGACACTGGAGCTCGCCATGGCGTCCTGTCTGGAGCCCCCCCCCCCGCTTGTTCAGCGACTCGAAGATGCCGCCGACGGGATCTCTCTGGGCTGAGGCATGCAAATAAACGAGCGACGTACTCAAAATGACGGTAAGGGTCAAGGACACGCCAGGCATGCGCTCGCCGCATACGGAATTCTACGGTAGACCACCGTTTGCACGGCTGCTCCCGTTCATGAAAGCCGGGCTTTCACCACGTCGAGAGGGCTCTGAAGTCGGAGCCCAAGGCGGGAGGCTTGCTTCTATCTGAACAGCTGCAACCACCACCCATCAGGCTGCTGCAAGATCTTGCTACTGCTGTCTGGCCGGAGGTCGCACCCTCGCGACGCTACTTGGGAGCACCCGAGGAAACTGTTCGTGGGGTTATTGCCTTCGGCGGAGAAAGAGTAGAGCTCTCCGCCGCCGCCGTCCCCGGGTGTGCCGGAGCCTCTGGGAAGCCCCGGCGTATGCTACGAGCCATCCCCGCCGCCGTCACCGCCGCCGCCGTCGCCGCCGCCATCGTCATCGTCGCCGCCGCAGCAGTCACCGCAGCCGCACTGTCGCGCTGCTGGGTACTTACACCTTACACCTGGGCCCGGGGGAAGATGATGTGCAGAGGGGCAGGACCAGGGGGGAGACTGTACAGCACCAAGGCGGTGCGGGGCATGGGCTGCTGCTGTTGGTGGCAGCGCGGGATGGTATAGGTCATACTCATTTTCCACCAAGCTCCGCCGCACGAGGATCCCCACCCTGCCCACGCGCCCGGCGAGTGAGTTTTCGACGTAACCGGTACTCTGTTCTGTGCTGCAGCTGTACCTCGTAGTCTGCGCTGTGTCTATACCGCTGACGGTTGTTTGCTGTTGTCATTGGAGCTCTTCCTGGCGCATTGTCAATCAAGTCACTCGATATGGCATTGCATTCTTGCAGTACGTATCACTGATGCATAGAAGCAGCGGCAGCCGTCCAACTGTTTCCAGCACCCAGAGGGGTCGTAGACAGCGAGAGCAAACAAGCAAGGACTTTCGACTTCAAAATGAATGCCTCTCACCGAAAGTTGACGCTTGCTGAGGACAGACGTTGAGTACGTCCTCGACAGTCTCAGGCCGAGGGTCCACCGAAGCCACTGTCCGGAGCGAAGCAGCGGATTTGGGGTGCCAGCCTGATTCCATTGGCCAGGTCGTAGCTACACCTCTCGCTGCCTCTTCTTATCTCCACAAACGTGCAGGCGTTGCCCACTTGTGACAAGAGGTCCTTGCTCAAGGTGTCGCAGACGACTCGCCGCCCCAAAAACCTCACAGTCCCGCCGATCCCTACCTCCCGAAATTGAACATCCTTCAGTACATGTAACTCCCGAAATCTGTTAGGCCAGCACAGAAATCGTACGACGTACGAAGTACGATCGACTCTCACATCAAACTACAGGCCTTGCATGTCTGTCCAGCGATGATGAGAGTCTGCAGTGGGCCCTGGATCTCAGTGGTAGCTGCCGTGTTGGCCTTGGTCAATCTCAGCGCTGGCTTCGATGTGTCGGTTGCTGGCAAAGCGCTGCGCCGATCTTCTTTTTCTCTTCGAACTCGTGGCAAAATGGACACTCCGACGACGGAAAATATGAAGCGACCTGGTCGCAGCAGCAGCAGCGGCACCAGCAGCGGTGGGGGGCGCAGCAGCAGCAGCAGCAGGGGTGGCAGGAGAGGAAGGGGCACAGCAAGCAGCATGCGCTCTGATGCAGGGCAGGAGGAGCTTGGAGTAGGGTTCGACTTTGGCACGAGGCAAGCAAAAAAAATGCGGGTGGAAACTGGAGAGAGATGTTTGTGTGTTCGATGGCGGTTGACGTGTCTCGCTGTGGAACGAGGAAAAAGGACGCATCTTGCATCATCACGTGATCATGCGCACCCTGAGAGATACCCTGATCCTCTGCTGCTGATGCTTTGCGTACGTACTTTCCAGCAGAACCACCGTCCACATGTATGTGTGTACGAGTAGCAAGAAACCGTGATCATGTGATCATGCATCTACAGCAGAAGCGACGCACGTCACCAGAGGAATCGTCCGTCGTGGCTAACCGAAGACTGCGCGGATGGCGGTCAACATGCACACTTTCCTCTCATCATATACCAAGCTTCTTCCAAGCTCCCCAACACACCGCTACGAACCGATGTACTCGCACGACCCGGACCGGACCCTTGAGACCTTCTCCGCTCTCAACTGAACTGGGTCCAAGGGCTCGTCGTTCGTAGACGTATCGTACACACAATAAACACAGACGCAGCCGTACGTGGCCGTGCAAACATCCACAGCAGCAGCAGCAGCAGCACTCGATGCGTTTCAAAATCACAGCGCGGGCTCCTGTATGCTTGTTGTCTGCTCGTTTTTTTTTCGTTACGTACGTACGTACTCTACGTACGTATATACGAATCGTTGTTCTTTTTCGCACGGGCGGGGTATTTCCCCGCAGCATCGCGAACAACGGCTAAACCCTACGTACAAAATGCCCATATTCGTACTGCTGATGTTTGTACTCGCACCCACAGCAACGGCAGTAGCACCTGGTACGAGGTGGGTCTTCGGCGCGTGACAGCACCCTTATGATTCATGATATGTAGAGTGCTCTTGATATCGGCGTTGTATCATGTCATATCATACGAACGAGGAAGCGAGTATGTAGCGCAGAGCGTACGTAAAAAATACCTGTTTGCTCTGCCCAAACAAAGCGACGTTTCGATCCAATCGGGGTGTCTTTTTTAGGGGTGTCGGCAAAATCATAAAAATATCACGCAACAGCCTGCAACAGCCTGCAACAGCCTACAACGGTAGAGAAAGCAGTGTTTTTTTTCTTTTGTTTTTGAACGATTGATTGCCGAGATTGTTCACCAGCAGCAGCAGCACACGAGAACACCCCCACCCTCACCAGAACCGCCCCGCGATTGCTGCTGCTATACTGCTGTACCTGCATGATTACAACAATGCTGCATGAAAAACCTGGTGCACAAATATGTGGTGTGCTTTTACGTATTTATACGTGCACGATCTGTGTGCTGGTGTGCAGAGCTTTCCTACACCGCTGTATCATATCATACGTACGTACGTAGACTACTCCTGTACAGCAAACAGCAGCATGGTGTGCAGCAACAGCAGCAGCACAGCAGCAACAGTAGTGTACGTACGCTCGACGTACTGCTGTAGGCTGTATATAGGAGGTCGAGCACAATCGATGTAAGACCATTATTAAAGCGGAGTTGGCTGACTGTAAATCGCCGACTGGTTTCTGGTTGGCTACGAGGTATCACCGTGGTTGCAGGAAGGCTTGTCTGGCTTTTTATCATACTTTTTTGTTCAAAATTAAGCCAAATACAGCAGTATACCTTTTTTTCCGGCGATCGCCCGAAACACAAAACGAGTAGAAAAACGTTCCCGACTTGCGAAACCCAAGCAGGCGGGGGGGCGTACTCATTCGTTGCTTGCCTTAGTCATTTGACCATTGACCACGCATCCCTTTTGAGACGGAGCACCGTTCCTACTCCTAATAGAGACACCTCCAACATTTGGCGCTCATTACGTTGTTTCCATATATTACAAAGAAACTTTTTGCTAATCTTATCCCCTTCCTGTTTCGCCGCCTGTGGCCACCATCTATCTCCTAAGATAGCGATCGTTTGCTCGCTGCTAAGTCAATAACGTTACATCAATCACATTATTTGTTCATTTCCATCCTCCTACTCCGCGCCCTCGCCTGGGGGGTAGAGATGGCTCCCGGATTCGAAAATTGGAACCGGTACCAGTACCGCCTTCGGTGGGATTTGACCAGTACCGTCCCGGGTTCCCGCGGTACTGGGTATCCCGGGTACCCGGGTTCCCGTACGTGTACCCGGGTTACATGTGCATTTTGCTCCACTCTTGTGTTTGAGCGGCGTGAACGGTCCTCAGGCGGGGTGGTGAGGCGTGGTGAGGCGGAAGGTGGGAGGACAAGCCTTCATGTCGTCTCTCTCAATGAATAAAAATGCGAAAGAACCCGGGTACCCGGGTACCCGGGAACCCGGGTACCCGAGATACCCAGTACCGCGGGTAATAAAATAGAAACCGGGACGGTACCGGTACCGACGGTTCCGGGTACCCGCCTCCGGGTACCCGTATACCCGAAAGTCCAGTACCTGCGGTATGAAAGAAACCCTACGAATCCGGGGCCATCCTCTAGTGGGGGGGGGGGGGGGGAGGGGGGGGGGTACTTCATTTTCATGCATGGCCGTAGTCGTATGACCATAGACCCTCGCATCCCTACGGCAATGCCGGGACGGAGCATGTCGGGTTGTCACCGACCAGGTAGACATTGCTAGCACCAAGCGCGAAGCGCCGTGAGGTGATGGGCGAGTTGCATGAAGGGTGAGCTGCATCCTATTATACTAAGAACCGCTTGTAAGGCGGGCTTGCATATGGATGACAGCTTCAATGAGTTAATTTAATTTCTGGTCTGGCCGCTTCCTGAGACAGCAATGGGAGCACTATGTAACTGCCTCGTGGGTGCCTTACCATATACACACTACGTGATACGATCATTCCCCTTGGGCGGAGCAAAAGGTTCTCCACCCCGCACAAATGATCTAACTCGACCGCCAGCTTTGGTGACCGCCAGAGGGGGGTTGACTCACTGCACTTCCACAAATAGTCAGTTGTTTGGTTGAGTTCACCGTCCAACTGTTTCCCGGGGACCGTAGTATCTAGGGCCTACGGTATACACAAAAAACTATATACTGGTATTTCTCTATTTTTATTACCAAAATTTGGTCCTACGAGTATTTTTTATTTGTTAATAGTAGGACATACGGTGAAGTGTGCTACTGCTGTACGTACTTCTTACTCGGCCAAGAATATGAACCATAACGCCAAATTCTCTCTACAACAACAAACTACAGTTTATTTTTCTATCGGTTCCCGATTCCTAAATAATAAACATTCTCTTTTTATTTATTAGGACCTACGGTATACACAAAAAAACTATGTATTTCTCTATTTTTAATAACAAAAATTGGTCCTATTTGCTACGGCCCCCTGTAATAATAGTTCCATCATATATAACACTCTGTACCGAAATACAAGGACCGTTTGTGTACTAGTGTTTCATATAAACGGTCCTTATATTCGGGACACAATGGTAGCGGTGAAGTCCAGACAACTCACCGCCCTATTATTACGGTCGACCTTAGTAAATACCGGGTTGCAAAAAACGTAAAACGGCACAAGTTATGCCGCAAAAAGCCCAAAACAGGCTTGTATTTCGGCACAGACTGGTAGGACCTACGGCACACACGAAAGTCTATATATTTCCCTGTTTACACTCACAATATTTAGTCCCTATTTATGATGGGGTAAATAGGACCCACGGTACGACACAAAACCCTACGTATATATTTCCCTATTTTTACTATTAAATAGTAACATGATGTGGTCCTATTTACTCTATGGTCCTCCGTATTAGTACGTAGTAGGGCTGTGAGGTCGCTGACTCTTAAGTCGGGCCGACTAAGTTATTAGTTGGCTAGGTCATACAGTTAAGTTGCAGCGGTGCCAACCATCCCACTGTTTGGGTTTCCTTGCTCGTGGGAAGGCTTGCTTGATTTTTATCATAATTTTGTTTGTAAAATGAAGCGTCAAGTGATTTCGTACTCGTGCGGGTTCGAATCCCACGGTCGTCACCAATGTAAAAACTAAATATTGAGAGTGTCTGCTCCCGCTGCCGATGACGTCGCGGAGCTCCCAATCCATGTTGCCTGCAGGAGTCGTTTAAACGGCCGACCGTGCCGAACACTCTCCTCTCTTACTATGCAGCAAGGAGATGCTCGTAAGAGTCTTCTATCTCTCGAATTGAGCCCAGGGGCGGGGGGGGGGGGGGGTCGCCCGAGGCAACCCAACCACCCTCGAGGCGTTGTTCTCGGACCCGGTATAAAACCCGGTTCCACAATAGTAGATAACCGCGTCAATCCTTCAGGGACGGCAGTCGATCTTACGTCATAACGAAGGGGCCGCCAGCGACCTCAGATCGATGACTCGGCACAGTCTCTTTCAGGCCTGGCGTTTGAGGTAGCCATCAGTAGTATGCGTGATTCCGAGGTCTACGAAGTATACGTCAGTACCCTGTCCTTCACATAATAGCGTAATATTTGCCCCCAGCGGGCCCTCCGGGGGGGGGGGGCGCCTCCCCCGCGCACCATCCTCCTCGGCCGCCGCGGGGGGGGGGGGGGGGGGGGGGGTTGGTTTGCCTTTTCCTGACATTAATTAGTCGACGTAAAGTCAGTTAGTTGGCTGGCTTTGCCACACAACTGCTAACTATTACGGGGGACCATAGTAAACACTAGTAAATAGGACCAAATACTGTTAGTAAAAACAGGGAGATATGTAGGTTTTTACTAACAGTATTTGGTCCTATTCACTATGGTCCAAATTTTTACTAACAGTATTTGGTCCTATTCACTATGGTCTGTACCGTAAGTCCTATTCACTGTGGTTCGCCGTAATAGTCTAATAGCTAACTCACAGTTTTTACGACTTTTTAGAGAGAAAGACTGCAAGAAAAATGTGATGACGATTACAGCGTCAGCCCGCACGAAGCAGCACAAGGAGGCGTGCTGCTGGGGTATATAGGGAATATGGGGGATGCCGTCAGAAAGTGCAACGTACGTACGGAGATGCACGACACGCGTACACATACACGTATCAAAGGTGCTACGAACTTGTTTTGTGCTGCTTTATAACTCGTACACTCTTCCTGTTGATATATACGTAGACGATTTGTAAACGATTCGTGAACACTACGAGTACACTTGTTTACGACGAACCTGGCATTTCTCTCTGTGTGTAGGGCGAAGAGTCAGCACGGAACACAGAGGTGCGCTGCACCTCGATGGGTAGAAGTAACGGTTCGACCTCTTCGAGGCCCAGAGAGAGCGACCAAATCAATCACGAGTGCTGTATGAAGTGTTATCAGCCGTCTACGAGCAGCGTGAGGGGCGCGCAGCAGTAGGGGCGGGATCAGGGTCATGCTGGGGCCCCGAGCCGTATCATACTCATACGCGTCATTTGCGGTGTAACCCGGACGACACCAAGTTGCGTATACAGCAGGGGTCCCCCAATAAGGCGGTGGTGTGCCCTTAGAGAAATACGACCGCCTTATAGAGGGAAGCCGCCTCATTCATTCCAGGTTATGAGTGCAAATTCCCCAGTCGCGCCAAGCGATTTTTGACCGCCTTATATCGGGATGCCGCCTTACTCAGACCGCCTTATTGGCGGACCCCTACCGTATCATCCCCCAATTACGCAGTGGCCGTTGCTGCTGCTGCTGCTGCTTGCTGTAACCGTCATTTTTTTATCGTCATTTTTTTTCCCTCCCCAAGTCGCAAGAGAGAGAAGGGATTTCGTGCCCGCAGTTTTCTGATTGGTCAATTTTTTTGGAAAAATAAAAACTTCAGAAAAGTGACGTCACGATTCCGGATGACGACAAATCTCGACCAACGATTTTCCACCATTCAAAATTTACAACCAAAAAAATTGACCAATCAGAAAACTGCGGGCACGAAATCCCTTTGTCTCTGAGGGTTAGTATGAGTACGGACTCAGGTTCGGCTTGAGTCTGTACTGTAGGACTTCCCTTTCTTGTCTGAGTGGCGTCGAGGAGACGCCAGGCTGTTGAAGCATCCACAGGCTTGGAAGACAAGCTGGGTGAATGCTCCGAAGAGTGTGGCAAGGGGGAGGACTGCCCTTGCCTCGAATTCAAGGATCTTGGGTGTCGTCAGTCATGACTTGTGCACGGGACAACATGTTGAGCTTACGAGTAGGACAATTGTTCTTGAAATACGAACGACCACAGTAGTCGTACAATAAGATACAGACGTCTATATAAGGCCTCGACGAAGGGTGAAACCGACGCAGGGGCATAGCCATGCGAATGCGATCAAAATTGTCGATCAAAATTGACGATCAAAATTGACGATCAAAATTGACGATCAAAATTGACGATCAAAACTGACGATCAAAATCGACGATTACAGAAAAAAACGGCCACTGCGGGATCGGAAGATGATATGTTCAAATCGGTGCCCGAGTTACAATGGTTGCGATGCAAGGAGTCGTATATTCGGCCCGGGCGCAACACGATCGTTTATACGAGTACCCGTACTGGGCTGGGCGCGCGCGTTGCTCGTAGACGGTTTGGTAACACCAAAATTACAAAGCGACTCATTGTTTTGGTCACCACCCCCTTTACTTAAAAAGGGGTCCCAATCAGCCTCAGAAAATGAAACGTGGTGTATACCCTTCATTTCTTAGCACGGCTAACTATTACGGGGGACCATAGTAAACACTAGTAAATAGGACCAAATACTGTTAGTAAAAACAAGGAGATATGTAGGTTTTTACTAACAGTATTTGGTCCTATTCACTATGGTCCAATTTTTTACTAACAGTATTTGGTCCTATTCACTATGGTCTGTACCATAAGTCCTATTCACTGTGGTTCGCCGTAATAGTCTAATAGCTAACTCACAGTTTTTACGACTTTTTAGAGAGAGAGAAAGACTGCAAGAAAAATGTGATGACGATTACAGCGTCAGCCCGCACGAAGCAGCATAAGGAGGCGTGCTGCTGGGGTATATAGGGGATATGTGGGATGCCGTCAGAAAGTGCAACGTACGTACGGAGATGCACGACACGCGTACACATATACGTATCAAAGGTGCTACGAACTTGTTTTGTGCTGCTTTATAACTCGTACACTCTTCCTGTTGATATATACGTACGTAGACGATTTGTAAACGATTCGTGAACACTACGAGTACACTTGTTTACGACGAACCTGGCATTTCTCTCTGTGTGTAGGGCGAAGAGTCAGCACGGAACACAGAGGTGCGCTGCACCTCGATGGGTAGAAGTAACGGTTCGACCTCTTCGAGGCCCAGAGAGAGCGACCAAATCAATCACGAGTGCTGTATGAAGTGTTATCAGCCGTCTACGAGCAGCGTGAGGGGCGCGCAGCAGTAGGGGCGGGATCAGGGTCATGCTGGGGCCCCGAGCCGTATCATACTCATACGCGTCATTTGCGGTGTAACCCGGACGACACCAAGTTGCGTATACAGCAGGGGTCCCCCAATAAGGCGGTGGTGTGCCCTTAGAGAAATACGACCGCCTTATAGAGGGAAGCCGCCTCATTCATTCCAGGTTATGAGTGCAAATTCCCCAGTCGCGCCAAGCGATTTTTGACCGCCTTATATCGGGATGCCGCCTTACTCAGACCGCCTTATTGGCGGACCCCTACCGTATCATCCCCCAATTACGCAGTGGCCGTTGCTGCTGCTGCTGCTGCTTGCTGTAACCGTCATTTTTTTATCGTCATTTTTTTTCCCTCCCCAAGTCGCAAGAGAGAGAAGGGATTTCGTGCCCGCAGTTTTCTGATTGGTCAATTTTTTTGGAATAATAAAAACTTCAGAAAAGTGACGTCACGATTCCGGATGACGACAAATCTCGACCAACGATTTTCCACCATTTAAAATTTACAACCAAAAAAATTGACCCATCAGAAAACTGCGGGCACGAAATCCCTTTGTCTCTGAGGGTTAGTATGAGTACGGACTCAGGTTCGGCTTGAGTCTGTACTGTAGGACTTCCCTTTCTTGTCTGAGTGGCGTCGAGGAGACGCCAGGCTGTTGAAGCATCCACAGGCTTGGAAGACAAGCTGGGTGAATGCTCCGAAGAGTGTGGCAAGGGGGAGGACTGCCCTTGCCTCGAATTCAAGGATCTTGGGTGTCGTCAGTCATGACTTGTGCACGGGACAACATGTTGAGCTTACGAGTAGGACAAGTGTTCTTGAAATACGAACGACCACAGTAGTCGTACAATAAGATACAGACGTCTATATAAGGCCTCGACGAAGGGTGAAACCGACGCAGGGGCATAGCCATGCGACGGTTGGGCCGAGAGCCTGGCACCCACATCGCCCCCCAGTGTTTGAAAGTGAAGTACTGGAGAACCCAGCACACTTTTCCGACCATTTATAAGGGAGATAGGCTTTCGAGCTTTCTGTTAATACCATTCAAAGGCATTGTACAGCGGTAGTTGATGTATAGACTTCGCACAGGCTCAGCTAGTCGTGTCACCCCTTGCGTAGTGAAAACCACGGGCTTGCGTGTTCATGATTTGGTTTGCGAGTTTCTCACTCATATGCTACGGAGTGTCAACTACTACGTGAGATGTATGCTTGTCCTTCACATGCACGATTGCATGATGCAGGGCTCACATGGATAACGAAAACGAAACTTTCAATACATAGCGAACGATGGTGTATGAAACCGTTTAAAACGAACGGATGGTAGACGAAACCTTGTTCGAATTAACGGTGGTAAACGGAACCTTTTTAAGATGAACGATGGTACACGAAACCTTTTATACTTAACGATGGTAAACGGGACCTAAGATTTACGATGGTATATACACGAAACCTTTATTTTATACTTAGCGATGGTATGCGGAACCTTGTGCGAAAACAACGGTCAACGATTTACGAAACCGTTTATACTATATACGAGCGATGGTATCCGGAGCCTTGTATGAATATCGATGGTTTTACGAAACCTTTCATACTAACAATGGTATACGGAACCTTGTACAAAAATCGTTGGCACCTTTGGCAACGGTCAGTGTATTTATTACCACTGCTGTGTTACTATGTGTGTTTGTGAAACGGTTGTTTGCAAGGCATTGGAGCACACTTAATAATAGTCATAAAACGCGTGTGTTGAAAGACGGCTTTGTTTGCCAGAAATTTGTGCATATGCAGAATACGCAACTAAATGAACACAAAAGCTCGTTGGAAATACCGGGTATTCAAATTAACCCTTATAGGACTGGAGTCCCGTTTTGGGGACAAATCACTTAGAATTAGACTGGTTTGTCCCCAAAACGGGACTGCAGTTCTAAAAGGGTTAAGAACTCGTCCCATGTATTTGGGGACGAACTACTTGGAAATAGTGTGGGATAAGTTTGTCAGTTCTGAATGGGTTAACGGGTATCCAGATGAACTAGTAAGTCTGCATGACTTGGTGATGGTGTGGTTGTATCGACAACGGTACAGCTTTTAACGGGCTGTAATTTCATGATTGACGACAAACATGGCATGTTTCCAAAATAGAAAAATAGCGTAGCATTGACAACACGAGCGAGACTATGCCCACGATTCAGCCGACTAAGCTGAACCAATACGACGTGTATATCAAGTTGGTCATATATACGAACAATTTATACACAGGTAACGAACTGTATAAAATAATTTATGCCAGTCACTCACGGTTGGTTGACTGTTGACGTAATCTACTTTTATACTTTCACTGCCATCGAAGCGTGAGTTCGAACGTGAGCACAATCCGACACGCATGCCGATGAGCGTTGAGATAAAACCAACGCGCGATCAAAACTTCAGCACGCAAGCACTACGTACCTCTGTACTGATAAGTCTGGAACTCTGGGTTTCCCAGGATGGAGGGGCAGAAGGCGTACCTTGTGGTGGGGCTCGGGGTTAGAGTACTCCTATGCCACTGAAAATATATAAATATCAGGTGCCATGAAGTAAAAGTGATATACCAGGTACCTGGTATAATAAAAAACTTAAACTACTGTGCCTCGAATTTTGTGGCCACGTTAACTACTGTACCTGTATCTCT
>MEHQ01004385.1:24317-39380 GCA_008828725.1 Saccharina japonica
ATAGACTACGTACTCCTACTCGTATGTGTATGGAAATCATGAAAACACTACCAGAGGGAAAATAATTAAGTATACAACAATGTGTGCGTCCACCTTGAAACTGGCATGTGCCTACGAGTACGTGATAAGTTTAATAAGTTTTGCCTAAAAAAAACCCTGGTTTGCAATGTCGTGTTTGCGCAGTGCAAAACTCCGAGTGAGACCAGGAAAGATATACAAACAGAAAAAACAGCACACTGTTCATCACACAATTCACTGCAAATTGTTGCTGTTGTGGTATACGAAGTAAGTCGTTTCTATTGTTGTCTCCCACGATTATTTGCTTTTAGTTTCTTCATGTCGGATACATGTATACAAGTTCGTGTTTTTCCGATTGATCTGCGTTTTTTCCGATTTTTGTTTCCGATTTTTGTTTCCGTTTTTTGTTTTCGTTTTTTTTCCGTCGGTTGATTTCGTTGATTATTTCCTCCGTGTGTTGCCGATTTCCGTCAAAGTAAAAGGGCAAACCAAATAGGTGCACAGGACTTTGGCCTGGCGCGTTTCCCAACGTAGCTACCTTGTGACGCGTACATTGGCCAATCCGGGGACGTTGGGAGGGTCTTACGTTGGCCAATGCCTGACCTTGAGATGTGTGGCTGAAGGTGTTTTTTGTTCAGATCACCCAAAGTACGTTCTCAACGTGTATCGTTGGCCACCTGTGTATGTTGTACAACCAGCAGCGTATGAAAAAGGCGTATACAACGTCGGTGAGACCCCTTTCCCGTCGACCCCTCCATCTCTCCAGTCCCCATTCTCATTGAAACCCCGCTCACGCTCCTACGAATCCCGCATCAAACCTTTCGAAGAGAGGGACGTCTTCAACATGCGCCGCGATGGCGATGCGCATCCCTGGCATGAAGTGAACTATACTCTCCACCGCGACTTTTGTCTCCAGAACGAACGGGGCGAACCCGATCATGAAAGTGCACAGCTGCCCGCGTACGACATCCTTCACGTAAGGCTCCATGTGCGGCGGGAGGTTGACATCCTTATTTACGTCCCTGGACGCGATCGAGCGAGTGTCCAACGAGAGGAAGTTATATGAAGAGTGTACTATGATACAAAGATAGAACAACACGGAAATGTTGAGCATTCCGCCGTCGACACACGAGGGCATGTTGGCTAGGAGAGAAACACACAAGTAGCAAACGAGCAGCCGTGGTGTGCTTGCTTGGTGTTTTTTTTATGCGATATAACTTGCGATACGACACGGCGTGACACGACAACCATGAAGTGGACAAAGCAAACAAGGTAAAACAATAAACAAACCAACAATCAACCAAACAACGTGGTTATAAAGCGAGAGCTAATGCGTTTTTTAAACAAGCAACCAGGCCAGGAATAGCTGCCAAAAAGTAATACCAGTATGCCGATTCGCAAACAACAAAGGATAGTACAGCAGCTACAAAGACCCTCAAGAAACAAGGTATTTGTACTACCGTACTACACAGTGCCGTGCAATGCGTCGGGTGGTAAACGCGACGCATCCAGCGCAATAATAGAGAAAGCCACCAAACAATATCGCACAATTTGTTAAGGGTCATGACGTTGTCGCTTTCGATGACGTCACCCGAGTCGGAGTCTGCGATGTCGATGGTGGCTTTCTCGATTGCTGCCGGTTCCCACTCATCTGACTCCGTGGGGGGCTCGTAGGTGTGGCACCTTCGGAGGGGTGGGTGCGAATGGTAGCAGCAAAATAAACAACAGAGTCCCGAGGCAAAGTTGATGTGTCCTACTAACGGGCGCCTTTGGTGTTGAACCTTAATACGTTGGAGGTGTCATTGCGTAGGGAATAGGCATACATGCAATGGATATTATAGAGCGAGCAAATGAGCGAGATAGTACTAAGGAGAGTAAGACTGGCACAATGTATGGTGGGTGTGGGAAATGCGAAGCACCTAGGTGAGTATCGAAAGCTGATTTAGTTGACCAACTGGTAAGAGCTTCTGATGCAGGGGCGATGGACGACTGAGGAGGGGTTTACGGGGTACCTACTCCACCTACTGTTGCACGTACTTATCTTATATGTTGCTGCTACCTGCTGCTGATGTACGTGCATACGTCCGAATTTCACTTGATATATCATTGACAGTGTTGAGTCCATAGTTTAGTGCCATACGAGCTGGTTCCAGCGACAAGCGTGATATTCCACCTTCGGGCAATACAAACCGGAATACGTCGAAATGTCAACACTAAAGGTATCCACATGCCCTAATGAACAAGGAGAACACATCGCCGAAGAGAGTTTTGGCGTACGAGTTGTAGTTCGCGAGATATGGATTTTTTCGTATTACTTGCGGAGGCGTTGTTGCATAGGGGTTGAAACTGCCTATAGTAAAACTCATACATATTAGTATTTGGGCCATAAATTGGCCAATACGTCAAATAATTCGACACTAGAAGTGTTGGCATAATCGTACCAACAAGGGGAAGACGTCTGTGACATTTGTTTTGTTTTGCGAAACATGCAAGGCTGTTATATGTAACGCCTTCCAACGTACTATAAGTTAGTACGAACCGGGAACTATATACGAGTACTTTCACGAGAATCATTTCTCCACGTTGGTTTTTGAGAGTTGAAAAGCGACGTTTGGCACGGTGGTGCTTCATAACCATACAGACCGCACCGCACCTGGTCTGTTTTTAAAACAAACAAAATGCGTTCGTCAGGGAGGGTCAAAGTCGCCAACATAATCAGAAACAATGGAAAAATGCACATGGAGAAGGAAAAAATAAACAAAATAAAGATCAATACCTAGTCGCTTTGCATTGGCATGACGCACAACCCTGTTAAATTTCGTTTTCCAACTGTCAAAAACCAAGGTGCAAAAACCCGGAGACGAAATCTTATGGCTCTCGCTGGAACCAGCTCGTACGTGTTTTCTAACATTTTCTCTAACTTGCTTCAAATTTTGTTTCATTTTATGTAGGTAAGTGCTAGTCAGACTTGGACCGCTCGACAGAAAAAGTTGTACTTGACGGAAAACGGTATACAAGGGAGAGGGTTGTTCCGCCTTGAGCTATTGGTACGCGACGCTTGTAGTGTAAAATACCGTCAGATGCATATAGCGCTTGATAGCTTTTTTTGAGGTCGGAAGGTTTCGATTTTTGTTTCTACAAACAATAAAAAAACACGATATGTTTTCAGTAACGGTAGAAGAACGTATATCGGCATATACAGCTCTTACATTATCACGGCACCCCCAGCCGCTTCGCCGCCTCGTTAGCCTTCAGCGCCTTCTTCCGATTTGTGAAGCAGAACCGACAGCTGGACCCGTACCCCCTCCAGTTGCAGTGGTAGTCGCCGTACCGACCGCTCCCGCACCGCGTGTCGCACACCTTAACCAAATAGACAGTCGCAAGAGAGGAGTTTTGTTTTTCATTTTATTTAGTGAATTGAGGGGGGGGGGGCAAGGGGGACCAAGACAGATGAAGAGTTTCATTTTTCTCTCATATTGGGCCATGCACAATGGTTGCAACAACTGTTGCCACAACTATGATACACGCTCTGAAAGTCCCGGACAGCTTCGGTCGGGGCAGGAAGCGAGGAAGAGAGGGGGGTAGAGGGAGAAGGAGAAAAGGAGGACCTAGAGTAATAGCTCCAAGCTCGCGCTCACCAACGACGATAGTAATTATCTCGTCACAGTTAGCGGTGGCAAGGCAACCCTTACCCCACCCCCTCCCTCCCCAAACCCCTTGCATTGAAAATATCCACCCAGGCCTCCTCTAAACAGCAAACGACAACGCCAAGATGGTGCGCGCGATGGTGTACCCTGCCTCTCTCTTCCCCCTCTCACCGTGTCGGACTTCATCTCGCACTTAGAGGTGCACTCAGGGGACGGAGGAGGCAACAACGTGTCGCACATTATCACGCGGCGCGGGCTCCTACCCTCTTGCCCGCTCCCCCTCTGCCCTCCCCGCTCCAACACCGTCTCCTGCTCATCCTTCCTTTTCTCCACCGCCAGCGCTACATCTACGTCCTTGAAGCACGACCGGCAATAGGGACCGTACTCCGCCGCGTCCCCTGCCCCGCACATCCACCCGCCGAAGCGCGCTCTGGTATTTGCGCCCCCACGGCAAGACCGGTCGCACACCGTCGACGCCCCAGCTCCCTCCCTCCCACAAGACGCCATGCACCCGTCCGCCGCTGCGCCACCCTGGTTCGGGGCGGCCCGGAGCCGCTGCACGGGCGATAAGTCGGCCGCACCGCGGGCCTTGAGCATAGAGCCTCCCCCGCCCGTGAGACTGCCGTGAATGAAGAGCGTGTCACTCGCCACTGCCCTAGAGATTACATGCCCGCCCACGTCTAGGGAGCCGACGTTCGCGATCTGACGGAGGGTTTGCACAAAGGGTGAGCAAAGAGGGGTGAGGCGAGGATATGGGCGAGTCGGAGGCGTGGCGAGGGTGTCGGTGGGCGTAAGCGCGGCAGCGGCGGGTGGGGGGGCAAGTGTAATGCAGGGTAAGAGAAGCGCACGGGATGGAATCGAATCTGGCACGGACGTTTACAATCCGGGTTGGAACAATTGTCCAAAGCGGCAAGAGTCAGTCCTTTCTATGCTCCGGTGGTCTAACTGGTAGCCACGAAGCTTTTTGGGCCAGATGTCGAGGGTTCGATTCTCCCCATGGAGGTTTTTATTCTCAAATGACACCTACTGTCGAGAGCGCATATTATAGCGTGGGTAAGCAAAATTCGACGAGAGTTGACGAGGGAAGAAAGTGCTGAAATCTTCTCGCGATAAAAATGCAAAGCAAGAACGGTAGTGGGGAGGGAGGAGAAGAGCCTACTTTGTGACCCCGGATCTGAGTTACGACTAGGGAGGGAGAAAGACGGAAGTGCGAAGATAATAAATGGGATGAATAAAACAAAACAAAAAATGCTACAGTTACAACGGGGTTGTATTTTGACCTAAACTAGGTCAGTCCGGGGGGAAACAGGAGAAAGGGGGAGAGGGTGCGATGGGGCGGGGGGTGGATTCCAACGAGCGGACGGCATGTAGTGTCTTCATAGGATCAATATAATGGCCACGATATGAACAACCACCGGGCAACCAAGCCTCGTCGAGAGAGCCAGTCTCTGCAACGGCCCCGTTCTGTGACCAAGAAACCGCGTGGCAATGGCGGCTGTATTGTCACCAATAACCACAACAGCAGCAACAACACACAACCGAAACTAGTAAAAACAAAACCTGCTGTGACACGCTTGAGGGGGGACTATCGCCCATCTCCACCCCCCTCCCACGTCACCTCTTGTGCTCCCCCTTCCATTCCCACCGCCAATCCCGCTCCCACCCTGGAATGCTCCTCACCAGGTCAATAGCCACAAACTTTCTGATGTAGCGCTGCTACAGCGGCCAGCTGTACGGGAAGTCAGAAATCGTCGACCACAGAACAACATCGTACGACAGCGTGTACTCCCAGCGGGCAAGCGTGTAGCGGATGAATTCCACAAAGTACGGGTCGGTGTTGTTGTAGATCGCGTTGCCGTTGATGTGGCCGAGTAAGTAGTGGTTCTCCGGAAGGATCGCCGTCTTGTGAAAGTTAACCCCGGCCAGCGTGCTCCCCTTCATCCAGAAGGGTTCCACGCTGCCAAACGCGGCGGCGTAGAGCTTCGCGAAGCTGTAATTTGGTTGTTGTATAGATCATTGCAAGTGGTTTTTGAGGGGGAAAGAGAGGGTATTTGTGGGCTTCCAAGCGAGGTGTGGGAGATGGGGGGCATGGGGGGGTTGGGTTATAGGCAATGCGCCGAAGCCGTTGGCGTGCTTGTACTTAGAGTCAGAAGAAACTCTAACATCCACAGCAGGGCGACGCTATTGCGGCAGCACACCTCGGTGTCGTGCTTCTCATAGTGGCATGTCCCAGCTGTGCTACGATGATGGGGGAGGGGTAATGCAGCGGACGCTGCCTATTCGGTCCCACTTATCGTCGCCACTCGCCGGACAGAGCCAGGAGCG
This sequence comes from Saccharina japonica, assembly GCA_008828725.1. Classification (NCBI taxonomy): domain Eukaryota; class Phaeophyceae; order Laminariales; family Laminariaceae; genus Saccharina; species Saccharina japonica. The sequence continues at coordinate 30,308 of MEHQ01004385.1, forward strand.
CACGTTAATTTTAATACTTAACGCACACATCCACAAACAAAACATCGTTAAAATATTCACACCGGATGGTGAAGGTGAAAAACAAGAAAACAAAAGAAGAAAAGTAAGGATCAAACAAGGGAACGAGATACGAAGGAAGCAAGGAAAGAAAGAAGAAAGGAAGGAGGTTTATGACTTCCCACTGCGCCGCGGTATTGCAACTGACGCCAACCCCGCCCACTCGCGTGATATTAGTTGAAAGGGTCCACGGCAACCTATGCCATTCCGATGTCGGCAGCCGCTATGCGCGCCATGCCACACACGCTATATTCGAATCACCTGGAGTCGTGGGCGACGATGACGTCCCACTCGATCACTGCCAGGGCGTCGTACATAGCGAGCTGCTGGCTAACTTCGGGGTCCAGATACATCTTGTAAAACTGGACGGACGCACCAGTGGGGTAGACGTTCTCCTGTGCGCAAGCACGGTTCGAAAATCAAAACACGCGGGGGGGGTTAAACGCAAAAATACAGCAAAATTGCGGCAGCGGCAGCGGCAGTGGCGGCGGCGGCGGGAACGGCGACGGTATCGGCGACGGCGACAGGGGCGGCAGCAGCAGCGATGGTAGTCCGCATTGCCGTAAACCCGTGACAACCTGTTATTAATAGATGCCACCAATGGATGATACTGTGCACTTTGAGCAGGGAGCGAGTGCACGTTTGGGGATACTTGAACGAGACCCTGTCGGAAGGACCGTGTGTAGTTGATGAAACAACACAACGCATACATGAACGGTATAGACTAGTAGATATTGTCGTGACAAGCAGCGGGAGAGCGACGATGGAGAGGGGATAGAGGACGGGGGGGCGGGTGTACTCATGTTGTACACGGCCGTAGTCGTATGACCATAGACCCTCGCATCCCTACAATGCCGGGACGGAGCACGTTGGGCTTTCACCAACCAGGCAGACTTTGCTTGCACCAAGCGCGAAGCGTCGTGAGGTGTTGGGCGAATCGCATGGGGGGTGAGCTGCATCCTGCTAAGAACCTCCCGTGAGGCTGACTTGCATATGGACGACAGCCATCAATGAATTGATCCAATTTCTGGTGTGGCCACTTCCAGAGACAGTAATCTTTGTGATGATGTACGAAAGGGAAAGCACAGCACGGCGCAGCACCGCAAAACAAACAAAATAAACTAAGAACAAAAATATGAAGAAAACAAAACCTCCGTCTCCTCTGATGTAATTATTTCCCGCCTGATTGGAACACCTTGCGCCGGTCAAAACACAAATTCAATAGCAGTGCTTTTCTCAGCCTCTTACGCCGTCCGCCCCTCTCACGACCACCTCGCCACCGATTCGGTCCGGATAAAGCTTTCTTCCCTCTCTGCACCAGGGAGTCCCGTCACCTGCCTCGCGTGAAGCCCGGTGCTCACCGTGGCCCTCGTTTGCCAGATCGACAATGTTGGTGCTCAGACTGCCGAACTCTTTCTCTGAAACTCAGCTTGATCGCAAAACTGTGCCCCGCTGGAATGGTATTTAGTACACCAAAGTGGCCTTTATAGACTCGTACTCATTATATCCAACCCAACAGCAGGAGGCCAGACATGTTTCCCTTGTGCCTCGATGGACACACGACGCCTAGCCGTGAAAATGTGGACCGTGCTCCTTCCACCCCCCCCTCTACCCGCCAGCACCCGCCGACACCCGCGATGGCGCCGTGCTCGCCCGTGTTGTCATGCTCTGGGTATACGCACGCACATGAAACCAAAAACAAAAAAAGGCTCTGGCCGGCAAGCAATAGAAGGAACACGAGAATCGATCTTCAACGGATACTTAATTTTCTCTTTGGCAATCACGGACCGAGGAGGGCTGTGAGGCGGGATCATGTACCGAGCGAGACAGCTGGAGTTTGAACTAAGTTAGTACATGAGTGTATAATCGGTTCGCCCAAAATGTGAATGAATTCAAACGAGCGAAGCGAGCCCCAACCATGTCTCCTCTGGCTGTGGGAAAGGTGAAAAAATTAGCCGGTAAACGGCGTTGGGAAAAACACGAAAACTACGTTACATCCGATGGCGATTCAATCGTTCGACTCAATCGGGCGTTCGCAGCCGCCCCAGAAGTTGCCACTCTGGGTGGGAATGAAAAAACCGTTCACCTATCCAAATCAACACCGACTAGTGCGTTAAATTGTGTCCAGTATGATACCTACCGTGTTACACTTCAAAAGCGAAGCCGTTCAGCCCAATTTCAAAGCAAACCACTCTCCTAAAATGACGTATGTCTTAACTTTTATACTATATCGTGCGATACATTCAATACGTGTGTAATGTTTAGGGCAAAGCATTGTTATATGTATCACCGACGAGTGAGTCGGCTAGCGCCGTAAACTTGTTTAGTTGTATTCAACCCGTTTCTTCGCTGTCGGCCTTACCGACGGCTCCCGACAGCTACCGACATCTATGGATTCGAAGCGAGTTTATATCAAGTCCGGTCGATGATGACGGTGTTTTCACGTTTCCCTCAAGTCTAGCCCGTGGTCACCGAACAGGCTAAAACAAAGCGTCCCGATGGAAGAAGACAAGTGTCACGTACCAAACAAAGTACTAGTACCACAGTCTCAGTACGCACGGGAACGGCGTTCCGGGCTGTGTCATACAAACTCTTATCACTCACAAACAAGCATTGACACGGAAGAGCCGACGTGCACCCGAAAACATATGACAGGGTGGAAAGCGGCAAGCGGGAGCAGGGTCGTTGGTCATAAAATACACCAGGTGCCTGGTATTTGATACACTACCGCCCATTTGACAAGGCATTCCACACGAACGAGCTCGACAAGAAACTCAGCCTTTATAAGAGAACTTCCTTGGGAAGTAAGAAATTGTGGAGCGATAATACTGAGGTTAGTATGCTGTAGAACAGACCGTTTCTGAAATAATAAATCAACAGCCTGGGCCTGTATCCCGGTTTCCTAATTCTTGCTAAGAGAGACGGTACAGCAGTACAAGTGGATATTGCTTCGCCCAAGTAATCGAATAGCACCCGCATCGTGCGCGCAAACACATTGCATTATACACGTAGATTGTTTCATCGGGTTGGGTTTGGTCGTGCTTGGGTTTTTTTTTTTTTTTATCCTTGGGAAGAAGTATCACACTCATCACCTTGCAAGATGGTGTTGAACAGTACTGAAAGCATATATATATATACAAGGGCTCCGCATGGCTGCCGGCATTCGCCGGCACCCATGCTTCGGGTAGGGCAGGGAAGGAGTTGAAATTATTATATCCGACAGAAAAATATATAGCAATCGAAAGGAATGCCAAGAGTCTCATCCGAAATTCGTAATTTATCAGGAGATAAATCCACAACAAAGAAATCAAGCATACGAGCAGGGCCAGCCTTAAAACGGAGCAAGCTGCCTAAAGTCGTATCTCGTGATATACAAATATCTATACTTTGTTTTTCCCGATTCGATCTCGCCGAGATATCCGCAAAAACTCAAAAACACCAACTTGTCGACACATAATTCGGAAAAAAATCGTAATTTTTAATCAAAACGAAAATTAGTGGAGACAGTGCTGAGGACACAAGGAGAAGAGCGATGCAAGTCTCGTTGCCCAATTCGCCATCCACCAAGAGTTATCACCAAAACCGATTCCACACACTAAGTCAAGTCATTACGAACAAAAATGTCATTTTTGCGATGCCCCGCTCAATTTAGAGAATTTTGCACTGGATTTTTAACCCCGGAATTGAATCACACGTTCAAAGGCATTCACTGTCGGCCATTTGTTTTTTTTTTACTTGTGTTTGGGTCACTTTTGTATTTTTTCGGGTTGTTGGATCGGTCATATATCTTGGAAGGAAAAATATAACTTGGAGTAGGGCCGAAGGTCAATGAGTCGATGACTGCATGAGATACCCCGTGTCCAAAAATCAAGTCCATTGTTTTTTTATTGATGGAGGCATCGCCAATCCGACGTTTAAACCGCTTTAAGGCTGGCCGTACAGCAGCAGCATTATTTGTTGCACAACACGTGCATGAAGAAACACAAAAGACGTACGAGAACAACAGCAGAGTTTAAAAACCGTGATGAAACGCAAATACCAGCAGTACTCAGCCCTGCACAGCACTGCATCGCAGAGCCTGCGTACTCGTACTTCTACATACTCGAAGTACAGCAGTATGTGCTCATACTCCTACAAAGCTCGAGCTTACTGCTGGCTGTACCTACCTGTTTGTGAAGCTGTACGTACTCGTACCAACATGCCTTCATCCATATTCCATTTTCAGTAGTACCTGGTATACACTAGATCGGGTAAAACTCACAGCTGCCGTAATTTAAAAAAATCCAGAAAATAAAAAGGCGCACACTGCAGCAACTTGCTCAGTTCGTATTATTTATGGCAGCACGACCTAAAAAAATGGAATACTACTGGAAATACTTGCTGTCCACACTGCCTGCGTGGCACTTCGAGTACACTCGCACCGCAACAGTGGTGTACAGCAGTATTAGATCAAAATGATAATGCTCTTACTCGCTCTTACATACATACGTGTACCCTCCTTGTACATGCATACACTCGAACCAACTTGTGTGCGCGTGCTCGTGTGATTCAGGATGTATACTCCATCGTTTTAACCACATCCAATCCATACTTTTTTCTTCACGTATGCACCGCATTTTTTTCACATGTAAAATAGGCCTTTCAAGCCCGGCTTCGAACGTTCTTGCAAATTATTATTTAAAAATAACATCTTCAAGCTGCATACACCCGTTGTTATTCGTGCAAGAATGCCATAAAAAGCAATAGGATATTTGCGTAGAGAAGAACGACATACTCGTGTATAGGAGATGGAATGATTCATCCCCGAAGAAAACATTTGTTTGTGTCTGCATTCTCCTCGTGATGCTATTGTAACCGGGTGTAGTTATAAAGGTACCTTACATTTTTCACAGATGAAATCCGAGTCTTTGGGATAAAGTCAGATGCCAATGTCATTAATGTTTGCAGCAACCTGCCCTTGTGAAAGCGGCAGGTTGAATGACAACGCTTGACATAATCCCGCTCGCGTTCACAGTTCACGGGGGGGTATTCAACGGTGAGTACGAAGTGCGAGGGGCGTTGAAGTCGACCCTCTCGCCACAGCAGCACTGTGAAATGTAGAGAGCACCTACACTGTAAATACTCACTCGGGTAGATGTCGAGCGAAGCAACATGGACCTTGACGATGCAAAGGGCCGACAACATGTGACTCCTGTATTAAAAAAATCTCCGCTTTGTGTTTGTGACTACCCCCCCCCCTGTCAAGATTCAAATAAATGCTCGACATGCCACCCAAAATCCAAGAATTTGCCTACTTCTCGCTTCTCTCTCTCTGCCCCCGCACGCGTTCGCGGCGAGGTAAGCGGGGGGTACGAAGGGCGAGGGGCGTCGGAGCCGATCCTCGAAGAGAGCGCTCGAAGAAATAAAAAACCCTCGAGATATTGAGGTGCCGAGATTCCGATACAGAGGCCGGCCCAGAAAAACAATGTTTATCGTGGGTGCTTCAGGGTTGAACCAACACTATTTTATATATGTTTATATATTATAAAATGATGTTAGTCTGTCTGCCTGTAATCATAATCTCGCGATCCAGAGCGCTTCAGCCCAGCCTTGCCCCATAGATAGAGAGGGTGGGTTCCACAACCAGTGGAATGCCCGGTCTCATGCCCGGCCGAGTCCTGGCCGTCGCGCGCTGAGCATCACCACAATCCCAGCAACATTGACAACGGACGGCAATGTAAGGGCCAATTGAACATTTATTCACCAATGGTCCTTATATTTTCGTTCAGAAAGGTACACCACAGCTCACTCCGAGTACCGTCATCACGTTCTCGCGAGTCTCCCGTTCCAGAGCATTTCAGTTCCGCCTCGCGGCATCGGTAGAGAGAGTGCGAGGCATAATTATCGGGACACTGCGTCTCACATCGCGCCGGGTCCTGGCCGTCGTGTGCTGAGCATTACCGACAGCACCCCAGGGCATATGCAACGCGCGGGGTAACAATGCGGTGAGCTATGTCAGCCTTGCTGCTGCGGCTAACAATTTTGAATCCAACTCAACTGAGAGGACAAATAATTTATCATTTTCAGAGGGCACTGGGCATTTTTCAACAATATGTGGCTATATACATATTAAGAAACAGGCAGCCCATTGGTTGATCACGACAGTCCAGTGCGGAAGAATTACACCACGGCATGCATTCGGCATCCTCATTGTGCAGCAATCAGCAGCAGCGAGCAGCACCAGCAGCAGCGAGAAACACCGGAGCAGCACCGGAGCAGCACCAGCAGCAGCAAGCAGCAGCAAAGTAGCAGCACCAGCAGCAAAACAAAAACACAACACATAACCCAGCAACGTGGGCGGTCAATGCTTTCTCGAAGTCAACTTGGGGAACAAACACGTACGTACGAGTACATGTTCGTACATGTTCCGCCTCAGTTTGGGATAGGTACCCACCAGAGAAAGAAAACAACGCATATCGCGTTACACCGAACCGTAATTGACATGTACTAGTGGTACCCCGAACCACGCCAGGGCGGGGCCGGTATAAAGCGGACAGAAACAAAAATACAAAATAAGAACACCACCACTAGCGAAGCGTATTAAATAATAAGGATGTACCAGCAGGAAGGACATCCGAGCGGGCAGGGTGTTACTACCCTAGCGAGTCCCCCAGTAGACTACGTCGTAGAGTCCTGCACTTTGTAGAGATCATAGCAACTTTCTGGGAATGTTTGCCAGCTATTTTCTGGAACGTTGTCCAGCCAGGTGACGCTGACTTCAACAATTTAAGAATAGAGTGTTTGTTTACGTTTTTTTTTCTTACTTTCACTTCTTCTCTATAAACATTCTCCCGAAGGGAGGATTTGCGGTAAATTTTTGAAAAAACGGCAAAAAAGTACTTTAGAGAAGTAAGGATTCGATCAAACGTTACGGCAACTTTTGGCTCTCAGTTTCATTGGCCTACACACACCGAGTATTCTACCGACGCAGAACGCCACAACACAACACAACAACCGATGGGAGCACAGAGGCTTCAGAGGTGTAGCTAGAGTATGACACGGACGAGCGGTGTTGGATTTTGCTAGCGGGGCGCCGGCGGATTGCCGGCGGCCCGCCACGGTACGCTCTCGCCGGCTTGGTGTCGTGGAGAATGCGTCGTCTAGAAATAACCACTCGTACGAGTACGAGTTCGTACGAGTACGAGTTCGTACGAGTACACGAGTACTCGCATGTACACGTACTCGTACCGCCTTGCTTGTAGAGCTCGACAGGATGACAGATCGTCGTGTATCATTTCAATTCCACCACACTGCGGTAGGAGCAGTAGCAGCAGTAGCAGCAGCGGCGGCGCATGGCCACGGTCTGTCTGTCGGGCGCCGGGCGGGCTTGGAGCGGAGCGTGCCGGCGCGGTGTCGCGCGTAGATCGTGGGCAGCAGCAGAGAGCAGCACACGACGACAAGAATAGTTGGACCGCAAAATCGAAAAAAGCGAAAAACGGAAGCTGTTGCTTCTGCTGCTCTGCTGCTGTCTGCTGCTGGCTGCTGCTGTGCTGCCGCTGCTGCTGGGGCTTCCGCTGCTGCTGGGGCTGCCGCCACGTAGCTGCAGCCACCGGTGCTGCTGCTTGCGGTCGTGGGATTGCAGCTGCGGCACTGCGGTCATACCCCTGCCGCCGCCACCGTTGCTGGGCTGCCGTTCCCTCGACGCTACTTTTTGTTTTCGTTGTTTCTTTGGTTTCCGCATTGCCTCACCCCACTTCCCTTATTATTTTCGGAGGCGTCGCCTGCAGGATTTTGTTTACTTCTATCGCAAACACACACGAAACCATGAGGGGAAGGGAATTCACTTTTTTTGAGCAGAAGGAAAGTATTTATTTTTTACTTCTATCGCAAACACTTACATAAGTGAGTTTTTAATTTTGAAGTGCTCTTTCTACTTACTCTCTAACACATTTCCTGAAAAGCACTTGTCGGTAATTGCAACTTAACTCATAAAAACGAGTTCAAAAGTACTTTACGCCAGTAGTACATTATCAACCAACCTTTACGCGTAACTTCTGGCTCTCAGTTTCATTGCTACACGCACCGAGCATTCTACCGATGCAGAACGCCACAACACAACACAGACAACCGATGGGAGCACAAGAGGCTTGAGAGGTGTACTAGAGTATGACACGGGCGAGCGGTATTGGATTTTCTAGCGGGGCGCCGGCGGACTGCCGGCAGGCCCGCTACGGTACGCTCTCGCCGGCTTGGTGTCGTGGAGGATGCGTCGTCCAGAAAGAACTACTCGTGTACAGTTCGACGAGTACGAGTTCGTACAGTTCGAGTTCGTACGAGTACACGAGTACTCGCATTACACGTACTCGTACCGCCTTGTTGTAGAGCTCGAGAGGATGACAGATCGTTGTGTATCATTTCAATTCCACCACACTGCGGTAGCAGCAGTAGCAGCAGTACAGCAGCGGCGGCGCGCCGCCACGGTCTGTACTATGTCGGGCGCCGGGCGGCTTGGGCGGAGCGTGCCGGCGCGGTGTCGCGCKGTAGGTCGAGGGCAGCAGCAGGAGCAGCACACGACAGAAGAATATCGGTCGCAAAATCGAAAAACGCAAAAACGGAAGCTGTTGCTTCTGCTGCTCTGCTGCTGCTGCTGCTGCTGCTGCTGCTTTGCTGCGGCTGGGGCTGCCGATGCATGTTTGTTTATGTTGCTGGGCAGACGCTGCCGTTAGCTGCCGCCACGTAGCTGCAGTCCAACTTGCTGCTGCTTGCGGTCGTGGCAGCGGCGGCACTGGGTTATCCCTGCCGCCCCCACCGTTGCTGGGCTGCCGTTCCTCTCGTACGCTAGTTTTTGTTTTCGTTATTTGTTTGGTTCACCCCTCTTTCCCTGGTATTTTCGGAGGCGTCGCCTGGAGGATTGGGTTTACTTCTATCGCAAACACACCGAAATCGTGAAGGGAAGGTGTTAGTTATATAGCATAGACCACTGGCCTACTCAGTCACGTGACTGAGTAGGCCAGTGGTCTATGCTATATAACTAACA
>MEHQ01002038.1:0-188161 GCA_008828725.1 Saccharina japonica
ACACAGTGATGAATGCTACATGAGGGGAATATATTGTTGTTGCTTGGAGCTCAAATTTGCGTAGAGTTCTGGATTTCCTCAGCTCGCGCCCAGGCTTCCCATGGCTTGCATAAAGGTTGCGCTTTATGTGTCCTACCCACCGACTTTGATTGTCCTGTTGGTACTTGGCCATTACGTGGATTGTTTCCCTTTCGAGCATTATAACTTTGCAAGTAACGTGGCACATCTCAGTTATGTTCATATTACTTTTTTCGTTCCGCCACTCGATCACGCGGAATGGACCGCACTGGACAGTCTCGTACCAGAACAACAGTACCATCCGTTTGCGGTGATTGGTGATGTTTTTCTGCTTTTTCACTGCTGGTGTCTGAGCTTCGTTGTATAGGTTCTTGACAGTTGTTTGCGTTTTCATGAGCATCCTGCGAAATCAGATCTTAGCTACCACAAGTTGACGAGGTTGCCAATCCGGGTACGATACGTAGGTGGCTTTAGTAGTTCATGATCCGATCGTTCGTAACGTGTGCATTTGTTACCCAACCGTATGGTGTCCCATTTCTGAGGAGGCAACACAGTCACTGATGGTAGTCATACAATCTCAAGCCACACATATCAACAACCGACACATGGTTCGGCCGATGTCTCCCTCTAAACAAACATATATAATATTGAGTGCCTCGCTTTGCAGGGCTACATTTTCCTACCTAGGTTGAACGTGAAGAATCATATTTCCTGGTCCAACCGCAAGATTATCTACATATATATAGAGACATTATCAACCGACAAAGATAACTCGAGGACAACAAATATACTCCAGATGTTACCTTTAGTATAGTGATGGTCACCAAAAAGTGGGGATTGGCGCGACACACGCTCTAACCACTACCTCCAATCCATGTGACGTACATTAACGATTGCTACGTAGTAGGGGTGGCACCATTTCTGAGGAGACAACAAAGTCACTGATGGTACTCATACAATCTCAAGCCACACATATCAACAACCGACCCATGGTTCGGCCGATCTCTCACTCTAAACAACATACCTGGTATATCATACCAAGTGCCTCGCTTTGCAGCGCTACATTTTCCCACCTAGGTTGAACTTTAAGAATTATATTTCCTGGTCCAACCCCAAGATTATCTATCTATATATATAGATACATCATCAGTCGACAAAGATAACTCAAGGACAACGGATATACTCCAGATTGTACCTTTAGTATAGTGATGGTCACCAAATAGTGGAGATTGGCGTGACACACGCTCTAACCACTACCTCCAATCCATTTGACGTACATTAACGATTGCTACGCAGTAGGGGTGGCACCCACAATGTACTTCCTCGTTGCTTGCGAAGGTCTTGTGCGAGCTCACCAACCGACGTTGATAAAATTCGCACGCTCAGCCCAACACACAGTATCATCATCTTCCTTAGGTATTTTTCGCAGAAACACTGAATGCAATTTCAACCCGATTTCAAGGTATTCGGTACGTACTCGGTCGCATTTGTTGAGAAATCCCGTCAGTAAGAAATGTTCGGAATGAACAATGAAACCCGCACCATGTAGCAAGCCTAACATAAATCATTCGTGTGCAGGGGCATGTATCAGTGTGGGGTGTCGCTTAAGCTGTGTTCGTACGAGATTTTGTGTAGTCGGTTTCTGGTCTTACCGTGGGCACGCACTGGGATTGGCGATGCTGTTACGTGAAAGTTAGATGCTTCACAGGCTTTGTAGGCTTGTGGCATTAAAAACTCTTCACACCTACCTCAAACCAATGTTCGGTATAGTTCAAGAAATACTGTTTTATTTGACGCACGACACTAGGTTGGATCGTAGGTGTGTTTGCGCACCAACAACTTGTGTGTGCGGTCGGCCATGCGCTGGAGGAAGAACGGATAACATGACAATGAGATGCTTCAGTGGTATACGTAGAGGGGCCCTTGCCTGCGTTTGTCTGAAAGAAACTCCAAACTGCAATGTCGATCAAAACTATCACGATATGTGTTGCACATTTTAATGGGCGCAGGGTTTGCGCCGTAGTTTGTAAATGTAGCCCAAACTACAGTCGACGTAGTACGTTTTCATGCTCTTGGATACTGAGGATACACAAAACACGAGCTGCCGAACGCATGTGCAATTCAATGTATAAAGAAGTCTTGGGGTTTAGATCTGCTTAGGTGTTTGAATTAGTCGTCGGGGTCTGCGTGAATTTCGTTTCTACTGAGGTTTCATCATAGTGCGCGCTCGTTGTCCGCGACTCTACTCTACTCTTGGGTTGAAAGCCCGTGCGGGTGGCTGTGTGACGGGGCAGAGGCGCGCCCAACGTAGCTAATTTGGGCCGGTTATGACTCCTGCGACAGGCCTAAGAAAAGCAATTGCCAAACAACCCGAAACCGTACCTGCTATCTCCACGGCGTCACATTTCAGACTAAAGCACCGCTGAGGTATTTGAGTTTGTAGCCAACACGGGGATTTAACGGATATATAGACTAAATATCAAGCATTGACTGGGTCACGTACCTAACGTACCTATCTTGTCACTGTAATACTTATGGATTAAAGGTCGTCCCTAACGTACGCAGTGCCCACATTTGTAAACGTTTAACGAGGGTATACTTCATTGCTTCCCGTGGGCGGAGTGTTTGGTTGGCACCGCGAGCGATTTTGGTTTTTGGTAGAAGTAGTTCACACCTCAGATTGCTGATTTACATGTTTCCGGGCGAGTACCGGTAATCCCTTTGTTCTGTAGTATCTGTATGATCTGTATATGATGTCAATGATCTAGCTTGTAGGGCCGGGTGGGAGCGGCACGTGTCTCACAAGTCACGAGAATATGGTTTGCCATGCAGTGACCATTATCATGACGATGCTGTGATACCATACTACTTCGTAAGCATCCGCACCCGTTTAAGGTTGTGTCATGATTGTTTTCCGTATTCGCATTCACATCGAGATTATTTACGATTTTCATCGCGACAGACATGCGTTTCAGCGTGATAGAACATATATCGACATCAAATAAGACCACCTTCGCCGGGGCGTCCAATTTACGATGCCCCCAGTGCACGAGTTCGCGCTGGCTGTGTTTGGCTTTTGTCTTTGCTGCGTGCTTTTGAGGAGTTGGTTTGCAATATAAACAAACCAGGCATTGAGCGCCCCTGTGTTGGAGGTGTCTCAATTTGAAGTAGGAACGGCGCTCAGTCTCGAAAGGGATGCGTGGTCAATGGTCAAATGCTCAAGGGAATCAACAAATCAGTACCCCTTCCTCCACTATGGTCATACGACTACGGCCGTGCACGATATGACGAACCCCCCCCCCCCCCCTCGCAGGAGCCTGGAGTTGGACACGGACAACGACCTGCTGTATTTTGATGTTAGGGTTCTCAACATCAGGAGAGGGGAGGTACGGCAGGAGCTCAATGTAAAGCGTGTGGAAAGTGGAGAGACCAGATTAACATGGAAAAGTGAAAATGAAAACGGAAATTATATTTGAGTTCATCACGAACATGAAAAAAAACTCACAACGAAAATTGAACATACAGAAGAGTGAGAATGGAAGGGAAATTAATAAATGATGTATTTACCAGTATGTAGGAAATATGGGGAAGTGGAATTGAAAATAGGGATAATTAAAGCATGGACCTTATGGTAGCTGGTGTCAGCACTCCTACGTGATGCACACTTTTGGTTTAGCACGTTGATCAGAGCTCACACGTTATGCAGTTGGTCTACTGCATAAGAACAAAACCAGCGCTTCCGTAGGCGCCTGCCGATTGGTGTTCGTGTTGAGTGTTTTCCAGCTGGCGTCTGTATTGACTGCTATACTAGCAAATATATATAAAATACCATGCCGGTTGAATTACTGCTATTCATAGGCCCTCGAAGCTTTTTCACCAAACCTCATCCGAACGTAGCGCAATGCAAAAATATATCTTGCCACCAGCGTGAGATGAGTACGTGATATCCAATCCGAATACGTTGGGTTATCGTCCCTGCTGTGTATGGAAAAAAAATGAATTCACATACGGCAACCTGTGGAATTGACTATCGATGTATTGCGCAGAAGCTCCCAGTATACACGATATATCGACTGTACACGGAGAATCGAGTACATTTCGTAATCGAGTAGTGAGAATGTGCAGTACTTGCGGCATAAATGCTGCAAGTACTGGCAGTATGAGCAGTACTAATGGGCAAACTAATGCAAGTACTGAGAGAGCGGGCAGCACCGTACGCCGAGTAGCAGCAGTACTCGCAGTACGAGCATCCGAACTATATGGAGTACCCAGGAGCGTCGAAATATTTGAAGGCGTAAATGATGCGAGTGCTCGCAGTGTTGTTGTTGTTGTTGTCTTCACATTAAACCCGTTCTTTCTACTCAACCACATCAGTACACCCAGTGCCTGTCCTGATTCCCAATCCTAGAGAGATACAAATTCTGTGGTCACAGACTGTGAAACAGAGAAAACCAAAAACAAAATAAACGCAAATTAATGGGTAAAGCAAGTGAGATGCGTAACGTATCGGGTACGAGAACACAGCGACACGAGCCGAACCAAAAAATAAGAACAAAAAAGACAAAATAAAACAAGTTCTGAAATGAAACAGAATACAAATGACGCAGGGAGACAGAAGCGCCAGAAGCGCCAGAAGCGCCCCTAGACGAAAAGCACACGTGCCCAAGAGGAACAGATAACTGCTGCACGAGCGAGGCAACACGAAAAAAGAGAGAGACACCGGCATAGGGTGGAAACAAAGGGAGAAACAAGGTAAAAAAGCAAGAAAGAAGACACGAGAGAGGAAAAGAGAAAAATAGTTCTCAAGGCAAGCTCAAGGCGATGGTAACAACAAGTTCCCGTCTCTGCTATAAAAACTGATACGGGGACCATGTCACACCTTCTGCCATCTCATTCCCACTCTAAAAACAAAAACGGTGTCAAGAGTCGATACTACCTCTGCCGCGCCCCCCCCAGTGAACACATCAACGGAAACAAATAATAGAATTCAAGGACTAGTCGAGCCGATATCTGGCCACACGATCTATCATTTCGTTTCTGCATTCGTCGACAGTGCAATGATGAAATACTCCATTTGTGAATGCTTTCAGCGATGAACAAGATATTAAAAGTATTCAAACGATGCACCGATGGTCGAAATTCACCCCATACTGCGAGTATACTCCATGTATTGAGTCTATTTTCGTACTACAAGTAAGTACATTTCTGTACGAAAGAAACGAAATAAAGCCATTTTTTTGCAGTAGCTACAGTACAGAACCACTAGTACTTGGAAATGAAACGGAGGTTCACAGCTGTAGTACCGACCCCCAGAGTACTAAATCGCGATATAATGCGAGTACTGGAAGTTCCCCGCAGAACATCCAGCCAAAGTACTGCGCGTACATGAAGTACCCGCAATATTATTTCTTTGAAAAAGGTTGCCATCTTCCAGATACTTCGTAGGAACATCCCGTGAGTTGTTGTCACACGCGACTATCCGACAGCCACTTACTGTAGTTTGTGGCACGTGAATGAGTACGTTGAAGTTCTCGGCCGGTGCCAATCGAAGGACATATCGAACCACAAGCCTGTACTTCCCTGGGGATGATTAATTTTATATTCGTTTCGTTTTATTGTTTGATTGTTGACGTATTAGATCGTACGCAAATTATGTACTAATATCAAAAGTGAGCAGGTAGCGCACATCCCCAATACCCATACCCAGGTAGGCAATAGTTTGCTGCCCTACTATTAATAGCTCATACGTGCGAATATATCCCAAAACATCTACAACATGTCACCGCTGTGTTACCTTGTACGTGGGAGTATGCATCACTAAATATCTACAACATCCGAGTGCTGTGTTAGCTCATACGTGCGAGTATGCATATTTAGTTGTAACACGTTAGATATATTACGTACTGCCAGGGTTTTCTAATTGGTTTGCAGAGACAATTCATTTTCGGGAAACTCCATTTAATTTTTCCGGTTTGGGCGTTTCGAAAATACGGAGGCGTTATAATGCCGGGGATACTATGTCATCCTTGCCTCCCGGGAATATTGTTCAATTGTGTCGATAATTCAGTTTTGAAGCGACTTCTCCGTGTACCTGGAAGACGTTTACTTCTTTCATTGGCTGAGACATGTGAACAAAACTCCGACTTTATTCAACATCGCTTTTGTCCCCGAGAGTTCACATGACAACCGATTCGCATACCGCATACCCTCAAACGAGAGAGCGTTTGAAGGCAGTCCTACATGTTTTCGACATCACAGGCAAAGCAACGGAGAACAGCCACTCAGGCACAGGCCATCCAGCCGCGCCCAAGAACATCGTCCTCTATTTCCGCCCCCTGATATTCTGTCCGTTGGCTCGAAGTGCCTGGGCCTCGCCCGTAAGGCGCTTTTGAGTTCTGGGTGTCCATCTGAGCACGATAAGCTTAGATCCTGCTATCCACACATTTTACACAGAAACATCAGCTTGATGAGTATCTGTAGGTGACCGCCAAACGAAGTCCTCCCCCTACGCGCACATATCACGGGACGTCGCCAGTTGGGCTGCATTGTGCGGTCTTCGTGATTAACTCCCTGTCGTGAAACATTTGGTAGTCCTCAAACCACAATTTGTCATGATTCTCTGTAGATACACAACACTTTTATCGCCGGAAGTATTCGTTCAATCGTAAACCACCCAGATCAACGCTAAATTCATGGTGTTACTGATTTCCCTATTATCACAGGATACAGCATACAATCAAAATATTCAGTTTTTATTGACGTAGTGCTACTTAATTCAGGGCTATGTTAACCTCCCAACGGTATTAATTTAAGTCATTAACTCACCACTACCCCTATATTTAGTTAAAAAAACAAAAAAAACATCGGTGAATATCTAAGAATTCGTCGAAGAAACATATTTGCAAGCTGTGCGCGTTTCTTTAAACGCGCGTAGGTACCGGTTTAAGTATATATACCACTACCGCGATACAGAGAGGGGGTAAACGTGTAAACTCTAGGACGTACTGCCAGTCAGGATATCAGCTGGGGTTACTCCTGGCAGACGCTGAAGGTGCATTCTCTACGTACGCCATTCCGCGAAAAGTGACGCGTGTTACGGGAGGCTTAAGCCCTAATGCGTATGAAGCTCCTCCCTTGGGACGGTATATACACCCGACCCAACAACCGCGTCGGACAAAAACGTTTACCAACGCCGGGCACACAATTCCATGGTCTAGATATATTTCGGAAAACGTTGCATATCCACATCAAATGTCATGGTATTTGGTAAATCCTCTGTTGGAATGTTCCAGGAAGCTCGTCAGTTACAAAGTATTTGTCTCAGAAATGAAGCTCCAATGGTGTACGTAGTACTGCTCAAACCATATGGATCATGCAGGACCACATATATGTATGGTACGTTTTCAACGTTTTGTGACGATAAGGTGTGTATACTCGGTTTTTCTTACCGCCCGGCACTCGCTGGCTGGCCGTTTGTGTTGCACGCAGGTTCGATTTCTCCTGGAACCATCATTATTGTGGCTTTAGGAAAGCTTGAAGTCCCCGCAAATAGGCTGACCAGCAAGTTCAGGGAAGGCTAATTAGAATTCGCCGAGGGATATTATGTTTGACTGTATTGTGTTTCAGCACTAAGTGGTGTGTGCTCGTTTGGCCACGCACTGTGGTCCCAGGTATGGACGGGTTCCCTTTGTTGGTGTTCCCTGGTCAGCCACAATATCGGGTTCTAACTTATCATCCACTTAAGATGATTTAGGTTGATATTTATGGTTTGTTGGCGGTAAGAAAGGGGTTGATTATGTTAGCAAATGGCACCTCACGTGAATAGTCTCGAAATTTCTTTTTTCGAGGAAACTCTCCTCCGAAAATGCTGCAAACCCAATCTCTTGCAAAGTGCAATGGACGGAGGGCATGCAACAATATAGTCATACATATATATATATATATCGATGTGTATCCGGAGAAAAGCTAGAGTTGCGTTGCTAAATGAGGGCCAGCGGGGCACGTTTGGTTCGTAATACGCATTAAGCTACAGAAATACTCGGCTGCGCAGCATTATTGCCACTGTATAATTCAAGTTTGAACATTGAAGTTTATATAGGGCCAGCTGTCCGAGTTGTTCGTCGGGTTCTTCCTGGCAATAATTATATTTCTGCCGTGGGCCGAGTGGGGTGGTGGTTCTGGGCCCGCGCAAGATGGGTATCTAACGTATCGGAATTGTAGCGCAGACTACGTCAGATGTAGTAAAACAGATATTCGGTCTGCTGAATGTCCGTGTCCCGTACATGACCGTCACGGCTTCATATTTAGGGTAGGAATACGTACTGCACTTGCGTCAGTAGCGCTAAACACCGCCATCACTCAATGGGCTCAAATGCATTTAAGTCCATGCCATACGGTGTTTATACTAGCTACCCCTGATCGCCAACACGTTAACGTTGGATGGGGTGCGGTGGCTACAGCCACACCCATCAATTGGAATTGTAAACGTGAACATGTTTTTCAACCTCATATTGCACCGCATATGCTACTAATATAGCAAGCAGCGCCTTTTCTATCGGCCAAAATCGCAAATAACGAGGCCTTACCCTCTTATTGGTACATCACCGAAGCTTCCAGAGGATATCCGTTACATTGTGGCCTCGAAATCAGTTTCGCGCACGCGATGTTGCGGACTGAGTCTTGGCCTTGATATAAAATGTCGCCCATAGTCGGTCGCCCCGATGGTCTATTCGTAGTGATACCCACGAAAGTTACTTGAGGGTTTAATCCCCGTGTCTAATCTTACGTGAGTTGGACGTTAGAATTAATTTTCAAAATAAATCAACCTACGAAATCAACTGCTGAGAAAGCATTGTAGTGTGAGCAGGCGCAATTCGGTTCGAGCCGATGAGGAAAGCAACCACTGACGTTATTTCGGGACAAAAATGCATATCCATAACCGTAGTAGGGCAAAAAGGGGCAGGGCAAACTTTGTGACTCCGGATCTGAGTTACCATTAGGAAGGAGAGTATAATAAAGATCGAAGATTACTAATGGGATGGACACCAAAAACTAAACACAAGTGCATAACAAGGACACCACACGTTTTAACAACCACTATTAAAAATCGGCATCAATAAAACAGAACTGGTGTTTCAAAACCATTGAGAGGGTAGAAACTGCTTATGCAGCTCCAGCAGTACGACAGACATCTAGTCGCACCATATATAGTCGAATATTCATCCCATGTTAATATGGGTGAAGCCTGTGATATTTACATGAAGGGAAAAATTACAAATATTTGTGAACATTGTTGGGCTGTTCCGCGCACGAGATAGTATCACTTTCACTCTAGGTGACGGCAAGCAGATCGTGAGCAAGTCTCGGCCACCAATCGTAAAATATTGGTTTCGGCATGCAGTTGGTGATGCCCCATATTATAGGGGTACTACTGTACGTTCATCCGTGGCCTCGTGGTCTTCGAAACCGGTATAGAGAACCTCGTACTCTCTATGTATAGGACTTGTAGGGTCACAGTAATATCGCGACCGACCGCTACCTCGGACAGTAGAGTACAAACTGTAAAGACGACTAAGCATGTAGTTCTTGTTACATCTGCGCGCCTACGCCTAATGTATTCCCGAGCCTGGTCTTGACTTGGCGATCCCTTCAAATAGAAATGCTAAGTCAGGATATTAATCACGACTTGTGCGCTTTATGCCCTCACCGGTTAGCATATTGTGTGCGAGATTAAGTGCCGTCAGAAAACGTAGTCGGCAAACCTCCATGGGGATTTCTCCTGCATCCAACGGACGAAGCACGGCAACATGCGGCGCATTGGCAAATGGCCGGGTCATGCAATATCAGAACGGACAAATAAGCAAAGGTGGTGTGAACTTCGAATACGTCGTCCACTACTCACGGAGGTATCTGGTGGCTTCAACAACGAAACTATGAAAACTCAGTAGTCTCACGAAGTAGTCGTCATTCCAAAGTGGCGAAGCAAAATACATCATAAGCGGGTAGCTGTGTCGGGGTAGCATAAATCACGACCGCAAAAATCATACGGTAACACGTCCGGACCGCGAGAGGAACAAAACTTGTCACGCCATCTTGCCTGACGAGGCGTGTAACTAAATCATCGAAATATAATGGAGGAAACACAATCAATGTGACAAGGAACCGGTTGCCACATGTCGAGAATTTTGAAATAATTCCGATGCGGATTTCGAATGTACACGGCAAGGCATAGGCCCACTCGCTCGAGGCGGCTAAGCGACCTATCGACGCCGCAATCGAACGGGACCCAAGGTATGAACAAGGTGACGACCGCCAAAAATAATATTCGGCGGAAGTTTATAGTGAAAGATATTCAACGTTAAAATACGTTCTAGCGGCAATGCGTCACGCGGACAACCAGCGTAGGCCAACTAAAGCCGTTCGGATGAAATATGGACAAGAAACTCTGTTTTAACAACTCATCGTGGCAATGACTAGTGATCTAGTGTGCAGGCTAGCCACTCAATCCTCAGAATACGCTGAAAGTTGACCGTTCGGCGACTGCTATCTTACGATGTACAGGTACTCTGCATGTTCACGGTACATCGCATACACGTTTGTCACCGTACAATCAAAATGGTTGGCCGCAACCATTGAACACACGTATTTCAGCACGCATGCGTCCGGTGCCGTTATCTTGTGTGGAATGGCTTGGGAAGACGACACGGCTGGCAGTTGGTGCCTGCCGGGACTTCCGTGGGTTCAGCAGCTGTGGCCAAGAGCATGATACCATATGCAGACCAACATGCTTAATCGGCCGGCCTGTGTACGTTCATTCGTGAGAGCTTTCAAGCCTAGCCCAGCTATCCATGTCCACTATGTCATCATAATTAAATATTTTGATGAAGGCAGGCGTTGTGGACACACATTGTTCGTCTGCAGTCCTACCCAACAAAGACGTCGACAACCGTCGTACAATCTTGGGCCCAACAGTGTGAAGCATACAAAATACTGTTTTGGGTGTCCAGCCCGCTTCACATTTGTCTTACCGGTCATTCCGTTCCCACTGAGATTAAGCTGTGTGAGAGCATCCAGCTGGTTGATCTCGGACGGAAAGGCACCTGTGCGTGGCGTATCCAGCGAAGGACACCACACAATAGGAGACAATAATTACACCTAAACGTGGAACTTACAGGCGGTTATTTTGTTTTTTTACGTATATCACAATTCAACATGTGGCTTGGCGCGAGAATTACAATACTAAAACGCCCAGTATATCATGATATACGATATATAGGAAATTCGAGACCGACAGCAGCTCAAGAATGTAGAGCAGAACGTTTTTCTCGGCTAATTGTTATAATTCTCATTGAAAGGAACGTGTAACATGGATACCGTACCCAGACAATTGTGACTCAACGAACGGTAGAGGTGACATGTTTCGGGCGAGCTATTGGCGACTGGCGGGTTTGAGAAATGCAGGAGGTACCTGAAGTAGCTGCAGGACCATGCACGTTTTACAGGAGTGACTCTAACGTTTCTAGGCCATGGCACTGCTCGTCGGATCAAGCATACACACGTTTCTAGCAGTCACTGCCTACTTGAGTTGTGAATCTCCTAAATTCACGAGTCTAAAATGTATAAACGTTCATTAATCAGGAAATGAAATATTCGATCATTAATACATGAATTTCTCACCGAGAACGATGGGTGAAACATATTTTTCTAATTGTGTCCAGCTTCCTTCCAATTGTAAGATGACAACTCGTTCATCTCCGTTAACCGTGACACCGAACCACTTGTCGAGGTCGCTTGCATTGTCCTTCCAGCCTTCTTGACACGCCCACGCGTCTCCTCCCCTCGTCCGGTAAAGTTCCAGGAGAACTGTACGATCCGATCGCAGCGGACCTGTTGAACAATCGTTTGCGGCTATGTTATGTAGGGTTCGTGTATTAGAGCTAGGGTTTTCGAAGTGTTACATTACTCCCAAAACTTCCTGGTAGGGTAGAGTGTTGGTAAAGGCCATGTTCGAGCACCTTGTGAGATTGTTTCAAGTCATCGTATTAGTCGTCCCAACAGGGAGAGGCAAAAGGGGATGACCCCAGAGGCCATCATGGCATCCTCCAGCACATCAGCCTGGAAGGCAAAAGCGGCGGAATAACCTATAAAATACCTACCACCCGAAACGACACGAAACTGTCATATTGTGAAGAGACCAAACGAACACCAAAGGGTATTGAGATTACTGCAGAAATAACAAGTGATATAGGGTATGTCCGTGATGTCGTACACCACTAACCCACGTTCCGGGTGGGTAAATTTGGGTTGTTCTAGAACCTGTCCCGGAAGCGTGCTAGGGAATCGGTAGCACTGATTGACTGGGGCATTTGAGCCTGACGGAGCTCTTCAAACCGGAAAACAACTCGGTGTTCCACTTGTGTTGCACATATATACGTTTCCCATTGTACCTATTTCGTGGGTTCATTCATCCGGTTAAACTTAAATACCTTCTCCAACGTTGGTTTTGGGTGGAGTTACGACCTCAACGAGCGAAGGGCCCGAAAAACCAAGGTCCCTTACCTCTATATCGTAAGATCCGCTACCCGTAGGCTGGGACTTTACAAGGTGCCGGGTAATGATAATATACCGGGTAGTGTACTCTACATACCCCGGGCATTAACCAGACTCATAATTCCGGCAACAGGTACGGGATATTGTTCCGGGTATACACCCGGTAGTATACCATATCGGGCGTGGTACGCGTACGGGGGAAATCTTCAGGCGGGGAACAACTCGGTACCGCTATCGTCTCGCGCTATGTGTCTCGTTGACACCTACAGTACGCCGCACCCCTAACCCTACGTAGGAGTGTTCACTGGGTTGAGCACATGCCTGTTTCTTTATTATAACAACAGTCTGTTTTGGTTGAGGTAACGAGCTCCACAAGCGAAATAGAGAACCAACAAAACAAACGAGTGCTTCGTACGTATGTAGTATCGCTCGTCACCCGTACCTGGGAAGGTTTGTTTGGGGCCTGGAACCGGTTATACACCCGGTGGTTTACCAAAAACAGGATATCCCGGGTATATACCCGACTCACAAATATCGGCACGGGTATGAGATCTTGCACCCGTATCCCTTGTACTGTGTCCCAGTTGACAGGCCTACGTAACACACAGGAGTTCCCGGTACGCGTATTGATGCCGCACAAAACTCCAAAGACGTTCCTGACACGCTCTCAGTACGGGTATGAATGTCGTATAGACATGAACTCCCAAACGTTTAGGGTACAGCCAATACCTCAACCCAAACGCCGGGCACGGTTCAGTGCGCCGAATCTAGATGTGCCCTGCTTGGGCCAAGAACACACACGTAGCCCTACGTTACAGGCACTGGCGTTAGCCTCTTGACGAAAACGCTTGTCTAAACCACAGCTCGAAAAATGAAACCTCACCTGCCACTGTGGCCACGCTCATAGTGGGGTGCGGCAACGACTCCTTGAGGATTCACCAAGCCGTCTCCATGCAACGAACACTGTAGCCAGAGGTTGTGGTCAAACAAGCAGGGGGGAAATCAAAGAAATGGCAAAGCTCAAGTTCCACGTCACGCAGTGTGAGAACATGTTTGTCCGCAGCGGAGGTTTCAGACATAATTCCCCTCTCCACTCAGTATCTAGCAATGATCGAATACTTGAGGGAAAAAAATCGCCCTTCTGCAATCAAAAACCGTTGACCCACTCCAAATTAGGAAAAACCGAGGGATATTCGTAAATATATTACGTTGTAGTGCCCGGGGCGTATGAAATAAACAACACGCCAATGAGATGAACTTTGTCGTACGAAATAGAATCGGCATGTAGATACTATACTCAGTTGTTGTCTACTTTGTTATAGCATACCCCCTTTGAAGGCCTCGGAAAGGCTGTAATGCAGTGAAGAAATAAAAACTAGGTAATTGTGTTTCATGTGCTCGCATTACTTCGTAAACGTTTGCATAGCCCGTTGGCAAGTTTTTGGGGTTCCAGTCGAGCAATTAGTGTCTTACTGGCTCTGTGGTTGTACTCGAAGTTGTAGAGTAAGGTGGTTTTACTCAGACTCCAGCACAAACAAATAGTTTTGTTTTTGGCTTTGTCATCAACGAGGGAAAATACGAGCTGGTTCAGGCACATCGCCCTACATTTCATCAGCCAGTAATGCCGCCTTCAATAGCAACTCAAGCGTCAAATAGTTGAAAATATACCGACTTCCCTTTGACACGGCACCGTGGAAAAGAGTGCCATCGCCAGTGTTTTGTTCAAGGTTCTAAGACTGGCGCTTACCGCCGAAACTGGAGCTTGATGAATAACACGCCCTGGAAGAGGTCTCTATTAGTCTGGTGTTTTCGTAGGAAACAATTGCTTTCCCTCATGCTTCATATATACGAGACGCTTCCACGTAGTCCAAGGCATGCTCGTACAAAACATTTGCGCATGTATTCAAAGATCTGACCGCGTATGGTCAATATTATCATTTATTATAGCCAAACGTCGATATTCCTCTGAAACCAAGTATATTCGAGGCGATGCCGGAATTTGCACGTTCACCCAAATGTTGACGCCCTATTCAAGGGTACACCCTGTTCATTTTCCCACGTGTTCTATGTGATCATGTCGACCATTGACGAATGGTCTTTTATTTGGTTTTATTTTCGTCTCCGAAAATTCAGGATCCAGCAAGAGACCCAAATCTACAAACAATACAGAATCGAAATATCTGGCGGAAAACAAAACACCAATCGATACGCGGTCGGCAAGGGTATATCTAACATGTGAGCCAATTTTGAGGTTATCTAACCACAAAACGGTGTTGAGTAAACATGGGGTGATACGCTTGAACAAGCCTGTAATTATTTCCGTACAAAGCAAAATGGTAGTCACGGCGTTGCCGCGGTCCACACGGAATTTTGTAAGCATTCACATCTCGGATAACGTAACACTCGTATAACACGTATCTACGTTATGGGACCTAACACAGGGACGTGGTAACGCACTAACCTAGTGTTGACTGGAGGGGAAATCACAGTAACGCGATTACACAATGTATTATTGGAAACCCACGAACGTGCACACGCCTTAACGTGATGTTCCTGCTCGATCTCGTCCAGCTCTGGTAAAGTAACATCATGTTACGCCGCGATCCGTTCTTCAACTAACACTTTAACATAATGTTAGGCTCTGACCCAACACGTACATTATCACTCTAACATTCCCAGATCAATATTAAAAAATTAAAAAAAAAACAGCTGTGAGCTCGAGGATTTCGTCGAAACTCATCTTTGCTAGCTGAGTGTAATACTTCGATCGCGCGTACTTACGGATTTTATATGTCCTCATGTAGGATGTACATCCCGTATGAGGGGGACACAATCTGAGGCTGTAGAATTCAGGAAGTGTGTGTCTATCTGTGGGGGAAGAAATAATTAAAATTAAATTAAAATTAAAATTAAACAGTCTGAAATAAACGTATCAGGTATACTATAGTGTTCCGACGAGTTTACGTGATAGAGTGCTTCTTCCCAGATCAATATATGACATGTAAATTTAATAACACGATAACACAATGTTACTGTCCTCGGAGTAGTAGTAACACACTAACATGGTGTTACCCTTCGAATGAGTGTTATACATAACACCCTAACATGACGTTATCATGTTGGCCAGCACTACTAAGCCTAACATTGTGTTACAAATAACACACTAACACAACACTAGCGTAGTGTCCAGCACTACTAACACTACGTTATTGGGACCCCCGGTCTGATTGCCTGAAGGTCGGATAACGTAACATTTAGCATACGTTAGATACGTTACAGTCTCCGCGGGCCGATACGTAACATTATGTTAGGATGTTAGCCTCAATGCTGAGGTCTGCCTTGCATTATGTTACAGTGTTACCGTCAGTATAGATCTGATTTTAACATTACGTTACTGTGTTACCATAATAATCAATCCGGCCGTAGGATTATGTTACTGAGTTACCGTTGGCGCCGAAGTCGTTCCAACATAATGTTACTACGTTACCTTTTGGATATTGTCGAGGTCTAACATGTGTTACCTGTGTTAGGGGTAAAGCGGCGTCGCGCAGTAACATAAGGTAGCCGTGTTATCCAATTTTGCTGTCATCCCAGTAACACAGCAGTTACTAGTAATTTACATGAGCAGATAGGAGGCGCGACCTCAATACCTGCAGTAGTCAAACCTGCAATGCATTACGCTGGGGGGTACTGATTGTGCTGAACCAACGCGAATGAACATATACGTATGTACACGTGCCGTTTGAGGTCTTTCTTTTCCATCCAACAAAAACACATCGTCAGCATACAACAGCATCATCAGTATAGGTCGCTTAACGCTCGGCTTGTCAGTCTAATCCTTGAACCCAACAACATGTTTTCTCGTAGCATAGGGGCCACCACTCCTACTACTGTAGGATATCTACAGCAGCAGAGTTTCTTCATCCCCTCATCAGTAGGAGGGCGGGCCTAGCTTTACCGCCTGCAGCCCATGCTTGGGGACACGGCCCAGACGTTTTGCTGTGGTTAGGAAAATGTTAGCTACTCATACGTAGAGTTGGGCTTCGTTCTCTAGAAGTCAACAAACACATGCCCAGTAACATATTGCCTGCGTTTAGTTGGTTATGTACGCTGTCCGTTTGACGTAGGTTATGGTAGCAAGACTTCTGTGAACACCCCTACACAAAGTCGCTCGATACGAACTGCTGCTGCCGCTGCTACAGTAACATATATGAATGTCAAAGTTTTACTGGCTATGTACATACTTACGTTAACCGTCTAACGTGTGTTAGGATATCGACCAGGAATTCCGCTGACAGATTAGCATAGTGTTATGTACGCGTTTAATTGGCCACCATACGTTATCAGTCTGAAGTGTGCCAAGGTAGTAAGTACGAATAGGGTAACAGGCTAACATACTGTTGCTCGCTACGGGCGGGTGTTGCTAACACGGTAAACAATGTTAACGTCATAGTGGTAACTCCGCTAACACACTGTGCTAACACGGTAGAAAAATGTTAATGTCATAGTGGTAACTCCGCTAACACACTGTGATAACACGGTAAAGAAATGTTACGTAATAGTGGTGACTCCGCTAACACACTAACACATAGTTTTATGTGAACGTTTAATGGACAAGGCACGTTATCCGTCTAAAGTGTGTTACGGCAGCAAGTAATAATTCCGGTAACGCACTAATATGACGTTACTCGCTACGGGCTGATATCGATAACACGGTAACATAATGTTAACGCTTCATTGACCATGTACGTTATCCTTATAACGTGTGTTACGATGGCATCTAGAAATTTCGCTAAAACACTAACATAGTGCTACTAGCTATGAACTGCTTACCTTGATACCGTAACACTTATATTGCGGTCATTACGGGATCAAGGTAACACTCTTAACATAATGTTACCCGATCGCCCGCTAATATCGTATCGCACCAACACTATGTTATCACAAAGTCCGGAAAAATAGATACCGTAGTGACGTCATGTTACGATTTTTTCCGCTGGCGCGTAACATTACATTGAACGGTAAGTGTCACGTTATCCGGACGGCATGGGACCGAGACTGTCGACAACCCGTCTCCTTTGCAAACAGTGACTCGATTCAAGTATCAAGTTAAACACGCGTCGGTTGTAAAACGCGACGGTGTCCCCATACCTATGGTTCATTGTGATATACGAAAAACCGAGGCTTGCCGTGCAATTCCAGTATTCGTGCCTCTTGCGAACCTAACGCTTTGTGAACTCATGTAACGAGCACGGGAACCCTAGAGCGCGCAATAATATGGAAAATAAATAGCACGCCAAGCGAGAAATGTACGATAAGTAGCACTTTGTGATCCACCGTAAATCAGCGAGGCATACCCACCCATCGGCGACGCGCGCTAGGATAGAGGTGGCACTTTTTGGGAATGACCGGGCTTCTCCGCTCACAATCGTGGGCATATATTTCACTTCGTTCAAATCGTTCGGTTTATCATCGGATGGATACTTACTGATGTATGTGCCACGTTTATAGTAATCCAAAATCCGTCTTTTGGAGAAGTGAAAAGCCCTTCAACTGTATTCAAGTGATGAGCCCCACAAACCAAATGCCGCACATCTACCGTACAATACGGCAGGGCCCCGATAGAGGTAGCACACTTTGCTGGGTTTCTGAGTTACGGGGTCGCTCAACCCAAACTCGTCAGAACGGTATACGTTTGTTGCAATGTAATTAGTTGTATACTCGGGCCATGGCACGTTTCATCAAGTATCCGTTTTCGTTTTCTCCAATGTCAGTTTCAGCGTGAGGTTTAGAGCTCCTTAAGTGACCCCCGTCAGATAAGTAGTGCAGCACCTGTAGCGTCGTATCATGCGTCGAAAGGGCTGCAGCAACACTTGTTAGGGGGTCCTCGTCTCAGGCGGTGTCTGCAATTAGTACAACCCTTGATAAAGTGTTGCCCGATTTCCTATCAAACTGTTTACGAGGGATAGCAAAACAAACTATAGAGCAAATTATTGTTTTGAACGTTGGAGGCAAGATCCCCGGTTAGGGAAACACCTCACAGAACTGAGTGTTACCGCGAAAACAATAGGCATCCTTACCTGGACGCCCAAACGCTGACGCGGCTCCCACGATCTGCCCAAACAAACCCACATGGGATATTAGATGGCCGTTTAAAGAAATCGTTCACTTGACGTCGATTTCGCCGCCAAGCATCAACGCTTGGGCCAATCCAAATATTGACCGGCACTCATTAGCAGGAACCCCCACGGTGTATATCCCAGAATGCTGCAGGCTCAAGTCTGCAAATATATGAATGCCTCTCTACGGGTTACAGGGCCCCGCCGGCCATACTATACTCATGTGTGCTTCTTGGTAATTTGCTACGTGTATTCAATTTTGTGTTTTCTGCAGGAGTTGTAGTCTTTCTACTAAGTGCAACATTGGCAAACCATGGTATTAAACATGTTTTTCGAAATATGTCATAGCGGTATAGCGTATACGGTGGTGTATAGTTTTCCTTACACCTTGTATACGACAAACCAGAAGCATAAAACTCGAGTGATACTTTACAACGAAAACCCAAACAACGACCCGGCCACTTCAGCGGGGCAGGCTGTATTGCACACCCGCGCATACACGTGCACAGCCACGCACAGCAGCCAACAAATGTGTTTGTGATTTTAGAAAAATAGTGTCCTGTTCGAGGCTCTTACGCATATGATACATGTTTCCAACGAGGAGATACTAAACATGCCAGGGTCTGTTCTTACATGTATGCACGAATGTACTACAGCGAGCGCCCACCTTTACGAAATATCAAGGAAACCCTGTGTTGACTGCACTCCCGTTTGGGGAAGAGTTTTTTCATTTAGAGTTGAATATAACCTCTGTACGAGCAGTATGTGGAGTACAAAATGCGAAAGCTCCATTTTTCCGACATGCTAGGAAACTGGGTGCAGCATACCGCTTCTAAAAGCACAAGATAATAAAAAACCATACCCATTCATCATGTCATATGTACGTCAGTACAGAGTGCCAGGGTCAGAGTGACACTCTTTTTCTGGGGGGACGCTGTCCTATATATTTTGCGTTTGGTCAGCAAGGAATGATGCTTTGGGTATTTGTCCTAGGCCCGCCATCGCCCCTTCGGTAAAAAAAACAAAAGACCACTACTTGGGTTTATAAAAACAAATTATTTTTGTTTTTTACAGGAGGAATACTGTTTATTGTACATACACTGCTGTATCACGAAACGAAAGAGCTCGGCATCAATAATTTTGATTGTTTCGGAGCTCCTGTTCGGAATCTACACTCTGCTGTGGCCGCGAAGGGCGTGACGGGCGGTCGAACTAGGGGCCTATGTAGGTTAGCATACTCCTGCTTGGTATCCTCGTCCAAATTCGGAATCCGTACAGTATCAACAGCAATCATCATAATTGATCATTTTCTTTGGGTACCAGTGCAGAAGTATGGAGAGTCGTTTTGGACTGAAAGGCACTTTACGCCAATATAAAGCGATCGGATACATCCGGCTCAAGAAACGAACAGTTGCCTGTTGCCTACCAGGTGTATATTATGACCTACGCTCCCTAAACCAGCTCACGGATTGCGAGCTGGGACCGCCATAAAACAGAGAAAGCTTCCTATAGTCGGCCGAAGTATTTCGTGAAGCACTGCAAATTAGGCTACACAAATTGGGGAAGCTAACCCTGTGATACACCACTGCTCCTAAAAAAAAAAAAAGCATAAATGAAACTTTAGTATACCTGTTTTTTCTTCGACTTGATCTCGCCGAGGTGTCCGGAAAAAACAAAACAAATTGTTTTTACACACAATTTGTATCAAAATCGGTGTTTTCAATAAAAACGGAACTTGGTGGAGACAGTGCTAAAGACAGATGAAGGTTGATGAAAATCTCGGTGCCCAATTCGCCATCCATCAAAAGATACGAAACAAATGGCATTTCCACGATGCCCCTCTTTATTTTGAGATTTTTGCACTGGATTTTGAACGCCGGATTTGAATCGCACGTTCAATGGAATTCAACATTGTCTGTTCTACTCATGTTTTTTTTTTTTTTTTAACCTATTTAAGAGTTTTGGTAGCTTTTGTATCTGTCGGGTTTTTGGATCGGTCATATCTCTTGAAAGAAAAATCCAAACTACTAAGAAGGTCGAAGATCAATTTGTCGATGAGTGCATAAGCTACGCTATGTCCGAAACTCAATCCATTTTCGTGAACTTGATGGGGGGGGGGCATCCCCAATCCTACGTTTAAAACATTTTATGGCTGGGCCAGTTTGGAAGTAAGTGTGAGCATTGGAACTACAGTAGAAACATTTGTTTGAAGGTCAGGAGTCATGAAAAGTCGAACTTGCGCCAGGAATTGTGTATGAAACAACCAACGCAATTTTTTTTTTTTACAGACTGCTCGAGGGGCGGCCGAGGATTTGGATATCATACACCTAACCCCCCCCCAACAGAGGCCGAAAATAAAAAAAAATTACCACTTTTTTTTTTTTTTTTTCGTGCACGAATATACCTTGTGGATACTGGTGGTGTATCCGGTGTATCCAGCAGGGTGTGTCGGTCAGTATCGGTGTATGTTTGTGTAACAGCTAGTACCGGACAGATGCAAACCCTCGCAACAAGTCAAATAACGTACGAGTAACATCACATCTCCGACAGATAGGTACAGGATATTTACAGAAGCAGTAAGATTGTCTACTCGTACCAGGTGGTTCGTGCAACACGGCGCTCACGTCCCCACACAGAACCAACATGAAACAACCCGAGCAACGATTCGCAGTGTTCTACCAGGTTATACTGCTGTAGCGCCGGTCAAAAATAAATATTCTCCGCACGTACAGCAGCAGTGCAGTATTAAGGAGGTACTATTAATACTACTGTAGTACCGCTACGTAGGGCAGACCGGGGCAATTACTCGTACAAGTAGTGCTACCGAGATATAGTAGCATCGAGATTGTGAGTAAAAGGGTCTACCCACACCAGTATGAATACATACGTGGCTCGTCTAAATACGGCATCCAAGTCCCCACCCAGAAACACACGAAGCAACGGCTTGCAATGTTCGACTGCTTGTAGCTGCGGGAAGCGCTACGAGTACGCTGCTGCTGTAGTACCAAGATTCACCTGTGCGAGCAATGCTGCGCGCAGCTCGGTGGTAAGGCAAGGCAACATGGTTATATGAGGTACCACAGGTACGTACCGGTATATACGAGTATTATGATACCAGATACCAGGTATTCGTATACTCGAAGTATACGATATAGGGCAGGGCGAGTATAGGGCATCAAGGCGTAGACCACTACCTAGACTTGACTGGACTGATACAGAGGCCCCGTCCGTCGCGACCTTCTTCAGGCAGTGCATATCCATCCAAGCCTGTGGATCCCACGGCTCTTCGGGACCTTCTGGTCCACCTTCGATCGAGCTCATAGCTCCTTTGTACCGCTCACTACTCTCCCTCGACTCTCCTGCTGCAGTCGCTGCCTCTACGCAGCTGCAGCTCATAGGCCTGCGGCCGCCCCTGGTATTGTAGTAGTATGGAAGGCCTTGTACCAAGCAGGGGGGGGGGACGGCCCTCTACCGTCCCCTGTGTTCAATTTTATATAGGTTTTGTGTAGGCATAGAGGGAAGGGATGGTCTCAGGTACCCCCCCGCCCTGTCAAAACGTAAAAGTTTAACAATTTGACGTGAGGTGTCGAAAAAAAAAATTCGACCACCCTCTGGACTGCTTGCAGTGCTCTTTTTCTAATATTTTTCGCCCGAAGGGGCCCCTTCGGCCAAAGAAAAATAAAACGTACATCATAGATTGTTTGTTCACCCTATAGTGTTGGAGACCTTGGGTCTTTGGACAGACAGAACAGCATTCCTGTTCCCACAAAACGAAGGTGCTCAGCAGCAAGAAATGGTATCGTTTCGGAGCCGCTGTTTCGAATCTACACTCTGCTGTACGTAGCCCCGTAAGACGTTATGGACGATCGATTCAAATGCCCAGGTTGGTTGGCTTACTATTAATAGCGCCGCGTCCATCCCGTTAAGAGTGTGATTTAAAACGTAATCTGCACCCGAAAAATGTTCGTGTTCCCAAAGTGCGACCTGATAACAGAGTATCGTGGCCATTTTTTGTTAGGCATTTTTCGTGATGACAAGGGCGCCTGATCAAAGATGTGTCCCATTACCTACGATCGATCGTCGTAATAATTGATTATAAAATAAGAAATCAAAACGTTTTTTAGTAGGGCTGTGAGTTGACTGACTAATAGTTGCCAGCTAGTTATTAGCTGGCTAGTTTTTTAAGTTAGTTGCGGCGGTGCCAACTATCCAACTATTTTTTTTTTCGGGTTTCCTTGCTTGTAGGAAGACTTGTTTGACCCGGGGTGCGTATTTCTCGGCGTCCCCAAGCAGTACCACCACGCACAGAGCTGAGAGAGAGGTCTTCCACAACTCATGGCGCATCAACCCATCGCCATCGACGGTGCCGGTGCCGATGGCAGGGCCGAGGGTACCGGCACCGCTGAGCCTGGCCTGTCGACGGACCATGGCGGTGATGGAGCGTCCGACGAAGAAGTGACTGTACCGAACGCTTCTCCGAAGCGAGTGCACCCGACAAGGTAGCGGTTCGCTACCGCGTACAGAAGGAGCGCCGGTTTTCCAAGCGCCCCAAACGGGGACAGGGACTCATACTTTTGATGCGAGATGATTTGCGGGGTTCTGCATCTTTGTAGTCCATCTGGGACAATATTTCAATATTTCCAATACATTCCCCGAACCAACAAGGTACATTTCTCAGGATGTGTTGAGCTGTTCGAAAATCTGGAGGCACCGTCAGAAAGCTCAACACTGCGCGCAGCTTCTCACGATTTTTTTTTAATTATTATATCAGTTCGCCTCGTTTATGCCCAAAACGTGTCAACAAGCCCCTTGTTTCCCTGGGTGTAATACTTTTCAAACCCAAATTCTGAGCACTGATTTGTGGAGCTATGACCATAGGCCGCCGGCCATTTTTTTCATATTAAAAAAACAGCTTTATTTAGAGGGAGAAGTATGAGGGAAACAATGTATATCGAAGGTCATTTTCCCCTGGTTACTACTGTTTGACAAATCGTGCGATATACTAATAGAATACGGCAAACGATTGCTCTCGTCCACGCCTCCAGGCGTTTTTTTTTTGTTTGCAGCAATACCAAATTGCGTGAGATTTTCATAATTTTGCCCAAAATGACTGATTTTGGTCGATTATGGCCAGTCTTGGAGAAGTATTTTTTTATGCATTGTTACGTAACTACTTGAATTTAGTGTGGAAAATCATTTCTCTTTCTCGTTCTCAGCATCGATTCCTCTTGTATTTGCGGTCACGAATATATGGTTGTCTCTCCACGCCTCCAGGTCGTTTTTTTTCGTTTGCAGCAATACCAAATTGTGTGAGATATTCATAATTTTGCCCAAAATGACTTATTTTGGTCGATTTTGGCCAGTCTTGGAGATTTTTTTTTTTATGCATTGTTGCGTAACTACTTGAATTTAGCGTGGAAAATGATTTTTCTTTCTCGTTCTCAGCATCGATTCCTCTTGTAGTTGTGGTCACGAATATAGGTTGTCTCATTATTGTTTTTTTTTTTTTCATGAGTTATGACTACTTCGTAAACGTCATTGGAAATATTTTGTGCCGGACGGACCATACGAGTTTACAGTACAAGGCAGATGTGAGGGTATTACCTGCTGAGCTATAGGGGTAAAAGATCGATCGATTACCCAGCCCAGGGTAATCCTTATAACACTCTCCCCCCCTCTGAACGGTGGGATGTTTGGGACGTCGGTACCGTATACGGCCGTACGTTGACCTACCCGTTTCGTTTCAGTACCTGGGGAACCAGGGAGACGTGCTTTTTAGGGACGCACGCGCAAGCGTTTCTATGAAAGAAACGTTCGAAGTGAGATTCGAACCCGTGTCGTCGACGACGTCAAATGTGAGGGTATTACCTGCTGAGCTATAGGGGTAAAAGATCGATCGATTACCCAGCCCAGGGTAATCCTTATAACACTCTACCCCCCCTCTGAACGGCGGGATATTTGGGACGTCGGTACCGTATACGACCGTACGTTGACCTACCCGCTTCGTTTCAGTACCTGGGGACCCAGGGAGACGTGTTATTTTGGGGACGCACGCGCAAGCGTTTCTGAAAAAAGAAACGTTCGAAGTGAGATTCGAACCCGTGTCCTGCCGACGACGCCAAATGTGAGGTATTACCTGCTGAGCTATAGGGGTAAAAGATCGATCGATTACCCAGCCCAGGGTAATCCTTATAACACTACTCTGGTCTTACGGTTAATGCGGTCAACTTTGATGGCGGGACTTTGTCCCAACGTGCTATTACTGTAATAATACAAGTGTGTCTGTCATGAGTGTGTCAACTGGATGATGAGCACCCCTTGCTCGGGTGTTTGAGCGATGCTCTCGTCCTGAGCTGTGTGTCGATTCCAGTCTATTTTAGTCCATCCCAGTCTAGTTTGGCCGATCCCAGTCTATTTTGTGTCCTATTTTTAGTTTGTACTGGTGATGTGCTACTGCCTGCCGCACGAGTATGTGTGCGTTGTCTTCACATTAAACCCGTTATTTCTACTCAACCACATCAGTACACCCAATGCCTGCCCTGGTCCCCAATCCTATTAATAGAGAGATACAAATTATGTGGTCACAGACTGTGAAACAAAGAAAAACCAAAACAAAATAAACGCAAATTAACGGGTAAAGCAAGTGAGATGCTTAACTTACCGGGCACGAGAACGTTTTTACCATATATTTCTGGTGCATCTCTTTAATATCCGACAAACTGAGACGGGATTTAGAAATGTACCTGTTTCTTGATCAAAACCAGAGATAAACTTAGCCCATTTATCATGCTTTTTGGGTGTAAAATGAAGCCAAATAGCGTATTTTTCGCCTCTGGCGGCGCCTTCAGCGGGATCCTCCGGAGGCGCCTCCGGCGGGCCCTCCGGGGGCGCCTCCAGCGGGGSCCCCTCGGCCGGGGGGGGCTTTTTGGGCTCGCTTCGCTCGCCTGACTTTAGTCGACTAGTTGGCTGGCTTCGCCAGCCAACTAGTCAACTAAAGTCAGTTAGTTGGCTGGCTTCGCCAGCCAACTAATAGAACAAGCCCCTTGTTTCCCTGGGTGTAATACGTTTCAAACCCAAATTCTCAGCACTGATTTGGGGAGCTATGACCATAGGCCGCCGGCCATTTTTTTCATAATAAAAAACATTAGAGGGAGAGATATGAGGGAAACAATGTATATCGAAGGTCATTTTCCCCTGGCTACTGTTTGATAAATCGTGCGATATACTAAAAGAATACGGCAAACGATTGCTCTCATCCACGCCTCCAGGCTGTTTTTTTTCGTTTGCAGCAATACCAAATTGTGTGAGATATTCATAATTTTTCCCCAAATGACTTATTTTGGTCGATTTTGGCCGGTCTTGGAGAATTTGTTTTGATGCATAGTGCGTAGCTACTTGAATTTAGTGTGGAAAATCATTATTATTACTCGTTCTCAGCGTCGATTCCTCTTGTATTTGCGGTCACGAATATATGGTTGTCTCTCCACGCCTCCGGGCCGTTTTTTTTCGTTTGCAGTAATACCAAATTGTTTGAGATATTCATAATTTTTCCCAAAATGACTTATTTTGGTCGATTTCGGCCGGTCTTGGAGAATTTGTTTTTGATGCATTGTTGCGTAACTACTTGAATTTAGTGTGGAAAATCATTTTTCGTTCTCGTTCTCAGCATCGATTCATCTTGTATTTGCGGTCACGAATATATGGTTGTCTCATAAAAAAAAAATATATCATGAGTTATGACTACTTCGTAAACGTCATTGGAAATATTTTGTGCCGGACGGACCATACGAGTTTACAGTACAAGGCAGATGTGAGGGTATTACCTGCTGAGCTATAGGGGTAAAAGATCGATCGATTACCCAGCCCAGGGTAATCCTTATAACACTCTCCCCCCCTCTGAACGGCGGGATATTTGGGACGTCGGTACCGTATACGGCCGTACGTTGACCTACCCGTTTCGTTTCAGTACCTGGGGAACCAGGGAGACGTGTTTTTTAGGGATGCACGCGCAAGCGTTTCTATAAAAGAAACGTTCGAAGTGAGATTCGAACCCGTGTCCTGCCGACGACGCCAAATGTGAGGGTATTACCTGCTGAGCTATAGGGGTCAAAGATCGATCGATTACCCAGCCCAGGGTAATCCTTATAACACTACTCTGGTCTTATGGTTAATGTGCGGTCAACTGTGATGGCGGGACTTTGTCCCAACGTGCTATTACTGTAATAATACAAGAATGTCTCTGTCATGAGTGTGTCAACTGGATGATGAGCACCTCTTGCTTGGGTGTTTGAGCGATGCTCGTCCTGAGCTGTGTGTCGATCCCAGTCTATTTTGGTCGATCCCCGTCTAGTTTGGCCGATCCCAGTCTATTTTGTGTCCGATTTTTAGTTTGTACTGGTCATGTGCTACTGCCTGCCGCACGAGTATGTGTGTGTGTTGTCTTCACATTAAACCCGTTCTTTCTACTCAACCACATCAGTACACCCAATGCCTGTCCTGATTCCCAATCCTGATAATAGAGAGATACAAATTATGTGGTCACAGATTGTGGAACAGAGAAAAACCATAACAGAATAAACGCAAATTAATGGGTAAAGCAAGTGAGATGCTTAACATACCGGGTACGAGAACGTTTTTATAATATATTTCTGGTGCATTTCGGACGTCGGTACCGTATACGGCCGTACGTTGACCTACCCGTTTCGTTTCAGTACCTGGGGAACCAGGGAGACGTGTTTTTTAGGGACGCACGCGCAAGCGTTTCTATAAAAGAAACGTTCGAAGTGAGATTCGAACCCGTGTCGTCGACGACGTCAAATGTGAGGGTATTACCTGCTGAGCTATAGGGGTAAAAGATCGATAGATTACCCAGCCCAGAATAATCCTTATAACACTCCCCCTCCCTCTGAACGGCGGGATATTTGGGACGTCGGTACCGTATACGGCCGTACGTTGACCTACCCGTTTCGTTTCAGTACCTGGGGAACCAGGGAGACGTGTTTTTTAGGGATGCACGCGCAAGCGTTTCTATAAAAGAAACGTTCGAAGTGAGATTCGAACCCGTTTCCTGCCGACGACGCCAAATGTGAGGGTATTACCTGCTGAGCTATCGGCGTCAAAGATCGATCGATTACCCAGCCCAGGGTAATCCTTATAACACTACTCTGGTCTTATGGTTGATGTGCGGTCAACTGTGATGGCGGGACTTTGTCCCAACGTGCTATTACTGTAATAATACAAGAATGTCTCTGTCATGAGTGTGTCAACTGGATGATGAGCACCTCTTGCTCGGGTGTTTGAGCGATGCTCGTCCTGAGCTGTGTGTCGATCCCAGTCTATTTTGGTCGATCCCCGTCTAGTTTGGCCGATCCCAGTCTATTTTGTGTCCGATTTTTAGTTTGTACTGGTCATGTGCTACTGCCTGCCGCACGAGTATGTGTGTGTGTTGTCTTCACATTAAACCCGTTCTTTCTACTCAACCACATCAGTACACCCAATGCCTGTCCTGATTCCCAATCCTGATAATAGAGAGATACAAATTATGTGGTCACAGATTGTGGAACAGAGAAAAACCATAACAGAATAAACGCAAATTAATGGGTAAAGCAAGTGAGATGCTTAACATACCGGGTACGAGAACGTTTTTATCATATATTTCTGGTGCATTTCTTTAATATCAGACAAACTGAGACGGGATTTAGAAATATACCTGTTCCTTGATCAAAACCAGAGATAAACTTAGCCCATTTATCATGCTTTTTGGGTGTAAAATGAAGCCAAATAGCGTATTTTTGGCCTCCGGCGGCGCCTTCAGCGGGATCCTCCAGAGGCGCCTCCGGCGGGCCCTCCGGGGGCCCCCTCGGCCGGGGGGGGCTTTTTTGGCTCGCTTCGCTCGCCTGACTTTAGTCGACTAGTTGGCTGGCTAGCGCCAGCCAACTAGTCAACTAAAGTCAGTTAGTTGGCTGGCTTCGCCAGCCAACTAATAACTAGGCGGGAACTCCAGCCAACTCACAGCCCTATTTTTTTAGGGAGTAATGAAACACGAAATCTAACCTGAAAAAATGTTAGCACGGAAAAACAATGCAGATTGATTTGCTTTTTTCAAGACTTCAGTTATGATATATTTCTTCATTGACGGGGCCCCTTAAAGCTTGAGGCCGTTTCTTATGGGATTTTTTCAGAGGTTAATAAATTGACCCCTTTTCACTACTACGTAGTCTGTTTGTGACTTCATTTTTGAAGTCCACTCGTCAAGTGTAGTTTCTTATGGAAGCGTATGACAAATAAACGCGTTTCATTTTTTTCGTGTGAGGCGGATACCACGAAAGACGAGAGACCACACATAAACGAGTACTGCCAAGGACTCCTGTACCGGTATGATGCCAGGTACAAGATGGTATATGATACCAGGCATGTATCAGCAGCAGTGCTCACACCGTACAAAGCAGGTACCATCCAGATCGTACTCGTTCAAAGAAAAAGTTTGCATCGAGCCACCCCAACATCGCCCAACACGTGCCGCCTCTGCGCCCGTAGCTCTTTCGACCCCAATAGCGCGAGGACGGCACCCAGATGCCGAGCGTGCTCGGCGGGTCGAGAGCATCGTGTCGGGTCTGTATTGCGACAAAACACAACACGCTCACAGCAAGATGCTGCAGCAGTGGTGGTAGGATACGAGCTGCCCAGCGAGAGCTCGTTCGTCGAGAGCTCCCCAAGACGATCGATGGCTCACATCCACCTCATCGTCCCTCCACGATGCCGTGGTGAGAGTTCCTGACTGTGAGGGCCGGGCGAGCGTGGGCTTGTGTACGCGACCGCTTCTTCAGTCTGTATATACAGCAGCTCTACTGGTGTGCCGGGTAAATGTATGTATTAAATAGTACACTGCTGTTATACTAGATATATATCATGCATATGAAAACCTATACAAACTTTCAAATATGAACTCCAGATTGTAACCTCTGACCCTGTTCGTTCTGGGGCGCAGAATGAACGAGGTGGCCTGGTCAAACTCATGTTCATATTTTTTTGTGGTCAAACTTTGTCTTTTGAGTTCCATAAGATGCTGTTTTTTTTCCCTTGGTCAAAAGGGGTTCATTTATGAACCTAAAAAAAAGCCTATAAGAGACGGCCCTACACACTGAGCTTGCACACTGACTAAAATATGAGCGTCTTGAATTTAGTAAAATGTCTCGGGCTGTTGTGATGCTCTTGTTCGATAGGGCCGGTACTACGTGGTGGGACACACTTGTAGCGATACATGCTGCAATATTCAATGAACGAAACACAAAACGATGAAAATGGTTGGAGTTTTGGAGAGTAAACTCCAGGGCTTGCCATGGGCCGTTATCCGGGCCGGGCCGATCTGAAAGGTGGTGACAGGACCAGGCCGAGAAATGTAAACAGGGATGGGCTGTGCCGGGCCTCAGCCCATCCCTTAAAAAATTGATGGGGCGGGGCGGGCCGCGACCCCTGAGATGTGGGCTCTAAATATGCCGCTCCGCCCCGCCCATGACGCGGCCCATGTGTTTTCACGGGCCGGCCATTACCGCTGCCCATTAGATATAGTGTGCTACCGATACTGCTACTACGACCTCCACTGTGCTCGTAAGGCGGCCCACATGTTGTGACGGGCCCGCCCGTAAGGTGGCTCACACGTTTTGACGGGCCCGCCCGGGCCCCGGCCTATGCTATGTGGTGTAATGCTGCCACATCTACGACTTTGTGGTTGTGCTTGGG
The DNA here is from genome assembly GCA_008828725.1 of Saccharina japonica. Classification (NCBI taxonomy): domain Eukaryota; class Phaeophyceae; order Laminariales; family Laminariaceae; genus Saccharina; species Saccharina japonica. The sequence continues at coordinate 30,426 of MEHQ01002038.1, forward strand.
TCGCTGTTCGCCAAAAACAGCTTTGTTCGTACGATGCATCTCTGGCAAATCGCCTCGGGTAATATTATGCCTTGTGCAAATAAATGTCGGAGGAAAGACTTGGTACCGTGGTGGGTGTACGGGCAACATTTCTCGCCGTCTCCGCGACAGCGCAATGTATTGCAGCAGTAGTACTGGGTGTTGCTGCAGCATGTACTATTGCAGCAGAACCGGGTGTTGCAGCAGCACGTGCTGCTGCTGTTGCTGCTGCGGGTGTTTTGAGGCAGTTCGAGGAGTTGTGGAAGTCCATAGTCGGGACGGAAGACATTCGACAAAGTCGTTGATGGAGCATAATTGTGTATGTAGTGGGTACTGGGTAGGTGTGTCTCAGGCCGAAAAAAGCTGTCCTTCCAAATCCAGAAGGGAAGTTAAAACGAAAATTCAACAATTAAATGGAACAAAATCACGTCAGCGTACAGTCATGCACCTTTTAGTATGGGACAGGACATAAGCCAGGACATGGGGCGGCCAGTCAAATCCACGGGTCGGCCCATGAAAATTGTCGGGCCGGCCCATATAAAGTCCGTGTCTCATGGGCCTCACAGCTATGCGATGGGCCGGGCCGGGCCGGGCCGGGCCGAGACTTCTGGGAAAAGGCGTAATTAGCAAAGTTGTATCCATTGGAAGTGCTTCCTACATAAAATTGTGAAAACTGCATGCTGCCCTTCGGCTATAAAAAAAGTTGATATTTTAGTGTGTAAACAAAAATATATGTATGTCTGTTTTACAGCAGCAGTAGCGATACTGTTTCTGGTACAAAAGTACAGTATCGGTATACCTTACGGAACACGACATACGTACGAGAAGCTCAAACATCTTCTCGACCAATGAATAGCTCGTTCGTTAGTACCTAGGAGGTGTTGGGTCTCTTGGATCCGCGAGGGGGCGCTGGCATTGCTGTGTTTGCATCACGAAACGAAAGTGCTCCGTAGCAAGATTGTTTGATCGTCTCCTGTTTAGCAGCTACACACGAAGAACGCCACGGACGATCGAACTACAGGTCACGTACGTTAAACCACTACTACTGTAGTAGTGCTCGGCGTCTTCGTCGAAAATACAAGTTTGAACAGTATCAGCAGTCGGAGAAACTGCCATTTTACAAAAATTATTTGGGTACACCAGGAGTATGGCGAGACGGTTTGGGGTAATTAGGCATTTTTCGTGATCAAAAAGGCGTCGGATAGATGCGGCTCCTAGACAGAAATGTTGACCATGACTACCGGTACGCTCTTTGAAAATACTCATCGGGAGACATATTGTGATAATACTCGTCAGGAGACAATATGAGCATTGGGATAGGAGAATTGGCGTTTTCCGTGGGGAGTCATGAAAAGGTGGACACTTTTATTTTTGAATTGATTTTTATTTTTGTATCCATCCCATTTAATATCTTTGGCCTTCCTTTCTCTCTCCTCCCTAGTGGTAACTCAGATCCGGGGTGACAAAGTACGCTCCTCTCCCCCCCCCCCACTACGGTTCTTGCCTTGCATTTTTAATCGCGAGAAGGCTTCAGCCTTTTCTTCCCTCGTCGACTCGAATCGAATTGTGCCTACCCACGCTACTATGTATAGGCGCTCTAAGCAGTTGATTCCGTTTTTTTTTGGTTTTATGCAAATAAACTCAAACGTGCAACCCACGTGAGATCCGGACTCCAGACATCAACGTTTAGAAGCGTTCGAGGATATCACTAGATAGACCAGAAATCCCTGTATGATACCATAAATATTAGTGCAATAGGAATATAAAAAACGGATTACGAAGGGGCCCCTTATATAGGTGCGTCCACCAACTGTATATTATAGCTATAATACGTGGACATTTTAATTTGGGGCAACTGCCAAAATCAGGTACACCTGATCCGTTTGAGCCAAAATCAGGTATATACTAAAACCAAGTAAACATCGCACGCCAAGAACGGTGTGTTTCAGGACTTTTTGGCTGAGATAAAAATTCAAACATACTTTTGAATTTGTGCCTGAACAGCAGAATGAGAGCGAATGTGTGTGTCCTCTAAACTCTTGACAGATGTATGTTATATTCAGTACGGGTATTAATGTCTGTTGTAGCTTTAATTGATTTCGTTGTCACACTCACCCCTACGAGGTGTATTTCCGTATTCTTGTACCAGGTATTTATAATACGTATGTATATAGTCGTAGCCACATTGATAGCATACGAACAAAACATCGAGTTAATTTGAGACTGAATTGCTCGCTTTCCGTACCGTGTCAGCGAGCAGCAGTACGTACTACCCTGGTATATTACAACAGGTCCATTGTGCTGTACGCGCGCGTATGATACGTTATGTAGTCGTTGTGGCGGGTCGTATGTACGTAGTGTGGTGATGTCTTCGTGTAGGGCGTATTGGAGACAGTGTACGTACGGCCTCTGATTGACTCAAAATACGCCAAAATATGTTGAAGGCTAACCAAAGTAGACAAATCCAGGTGTACCTGACCATTTCATGCCAAAATCAGGTACGATGTGAAGCTGGCCAATGGGATGTGTACTAGCGTGTGATTTGTACTTGGTTTTAGTATAGTACCTGTGTTTTTGGCACCAAAGTGACGAGGTGTACCTAATTGTGGCTAAAGCCCTTTTTATATACATGTGTGTTGCCTATTATGCATATTGTTTTTTTAAGGCAACTGATTATCTACCCAATTAAGCCTTATCACACCCCCCTCTCCTGGAGCGGAACGGATACCGGATATGCGGGTCGACGCTTGTGACTAGCACGCGGTTTCTAGTTATGGGGATCCAGAAGTGTTTTTAGATTTTTGACACAACGGGCGATTTTCCTAATTGAGAATTGCCTTTCCGACAGGGGCGGCCGGGGATTTGGATATCATACACCTAACCCCCCCCCGCTCCGTCCCGGCATTGTAGGGATGCGAGTGTCTATGGTCATATGACTACGGCCGTGCACGACATGAGTACAGCCCCCCCCGGAGGGCTCGAAAATTATTTTTTTAACAATCTTGTTTTTTTCAGTGTATCCAGCGTGTATGGTGTACGTATCTTGTGATTTGTGTGACAGAGTACCGGAGAGGCGCAACCCCTCACATCGATCAAATACGTAAATGACACCACACATCATCCCTCGTGCGACATATTTACCTTGAATGCTTGTTCTGCTTTGCACGATGTAATATATGTAAGTGCCGAATCCTGTTCGCGATGTCGCCGACGTGACGTACACGAGTGTGTAAGAAGCATGTGGGACTTGTGTGGAAGGCAAGCTGCAATGACACCAGGCAGGGTCAGCAGTTGGTTTCCCTGATCGATTATCGTTGCAAGGGTATCAAGAGAAACCTACCTGGGGTCTATCGATCTATCTGCTAAAGAAGAAGGAACCTGCATGTTGATCCGACCAAGCTTGTCGACCGAATACAATGTGCGAAGCAAGAAAAGAACGCACTCGACATTCCATGCAAGCTGCCGATCCCAGACTCTTCGGGGCCTTCTGATCCACCTTCGAGCGAGCTCATAGTCCTTTGTCCGCTCACTACTGCTGCAGTCGCTGTACTACTGCTGCAGTCGCTGTCACTACGCAGTTGCGGCCTACTCGTATAGGTCCACGCCGCCCAGTGTATTTAGTACTTGTGAAGGCCTTGTATCAAGCAGGGGACGCCTCTCTACCGTCCCTGTGTTCGATAGAGGAAGGGGACGGTGTCCGGTAGTATTTAGTACTTGGAAGGCCTTTATATCAAGCARRGGGGGGGGGGGCGGCTCTTACTGTCCCCTGTGTTCAGTTTTATATAGTTATTTACAGGCGTAGAGGGAGGGGACGGTCTCAGGTACCCCCCCCCCCTGTCAAAACGTCAAAGTTGAACAATTCGACGTGAGTGTCGAAAAATATTTTTCGACCACCCTCGTTTCCAATAGGAATGAAAAGAGTTTTAGTACTTTCGTTGTTTTTTACGAGTTGTTTTCGCTCACATAAAAAATGTAACCTAGGATATAAGTTCCTCGATGGTAGGTATCGATCCACGAAAAAAAATCGAAATCAACCTTGACAGGCTCGTAAAACAGAGGATATAAGGGAATGGCATTTATGGCGAGGTACCTCGCCCATAAATCCAGATTTCTTGGATCTTCGATATCTTGAGACTGCCGATGCCGATTTCGATTTTTTTTGTGTCATCGACGGCTGTCACAACTGACAATAGTTTCTAAACGTAATTTGCTGTCTGTGAGAATGAACATATCTAAGGCTAATTCGTATGCCGTCGGATTGAGAGGGAGAAATCTCGTTTCCGATCACCTTATAAATTCGACGGGGTGTGTCTGATGCCTTCCCTATCGTCAATCGGATCGATTTGCAGTTTTTTGTGCTCTTCCTGGGCGGTTGAACGAATTGAAACAGCTTCGTGTCCTCTCGCGGGTTCTAGGAGGTGCTCGCTGCAAGCAGCAGCACAGCAGCAGTAAAGAGCAGCAGCAGCAGTAGGCAGTCAACCCAGCATCGGAGATTTTAGGCTGCCGCTGGGTGGTGTGACCGTGTGTTTGGAGGGGTGAGAGAGATGCGGTGACTTCAAAAACTTTCGATTGGAAACCAATCCACGAATCCCGTCGAAAAACTCGAGTTTCGACGGGATTGTGGATTGGATTTCTCAATCGAAAAAGTGGGATCGAAAAAGTCTTTTTTCAACGTATAAGAAAGCCCGATTGGTCCCAATCGGAAACCGGCTTTTTCGATCCACGTTCCGACTGCATAAAATTAGCCTTACAATTCAAAAACAAAAAACGATTTCATCTCATCGGAAAGGCAATTTAATCAATAGGAAAATCGGCTGTTACATGAAGGAACTAGGTTTTTTCTTAAAAAACGTTTTCATGGTGGACGTGGGATTGAAAGTAACGACCACTACAACCCATGTCCTGCCACCGACGCCAAGTTTGATGTGATTAGGGTGAGGACACAGAATACCCCTATCTCGTAGATCACCGGATTGAACAGGTAGTCGTTGGTACTCACGTGTGTTGTTTGATTAAGAGATAGAAGAAGAGCAGCTTTATTACTGTTCCCACGATGAAAGACTGACCTCGCCTTGGAAACCCCTGGTTTCCATCTAAGATACGCCTTCCAAGTACTACCAATACGACCAGATACGACTATTCCTGTTACAGGGAGTTACTAGTTACCATAGTTTCCACATCCTTCCAGCAGTAGTACCGTAACAAAGCAACAAAGCCGTGCTTATTTGCTTTTGTTAGCTGTACGGTTTTCAGTATTCTAGACTGAAACGCCATTAAACAATTTGTAAAGGTTTTAGTATGACCAATTTTAAATCAACACAAAATACGTGTATGTGTTTGAGTCTAGACAAAGATCGTCTGGGGTATTGAATTAATTGCTATACTGAAATTGAGGTTTAAAACTACGTATGGGCTTTGCAACAAGTATGGTACGCGATACGCAATACAAGTAACCAACTATTAATACCTAACCAAATCTAAAAAAATGCAACAAGCAAAGAAACCCCTGTTGGGGGTTGCTTAACAACACTACTGAAGGGGACCATAGTAAATAAGACCTACAGTCTACACTAAGACCTATATATACCTATACTTACCAACAATAGTTGGTGCTATTTACTACTGTCCCCCGCAAAGATGTCGGGAGACATGTCAAGCAAGGCAAAACACGCGCTGTCAAGGGTGTAGGGCCGAAGTGTTCCACACTAAAACCTAGTAGTTTGGTGTCAAGTCACGGCATGTCAAGGCAAAGCTGTTGTCTGTCAAGGGTTGAAAGTCCTGTCTCCCGACATCTTTGGTCCCCCGTAATAGTTGGCAGTGGAGCAACAAGGATCAGAGGCTCAGTGAACATGAAAGTTCGTAAAAAGAGCGGGGGCGGCGGAGACAAGCACGCAGGGTGGAACGCAGCTTGATCAGCTGGATTCTCTCCGCCAGATGAAGTAATGTGATTAAACAAATCCTCGCGAAATGATCTAGACATATGCCGATTGTCGCCATGCGGCAACTGCAAACAGTGTCGATAGAACGTATAGCTCAGCGACAACCACGACAAACCTAGCAGAGAAGAAACAGGGAAAACGCTGTGTTCGTATCAGGGCGTAAAACAGGTAGTGAAATTTTGCGTCGCCACACCTTTTTGTCGCAAATACCTTACTTTTCACCACGTGCCGAAGGCATGGTGCGGCTGGCCGCACCGCGCTTTTCTTGTGCCGCACGTTTTTTCGACGCAGACAAACAAAATGTGCGGGTCCTCTTTTTTCGCCGGAGGCGATAAGTTTTAGAGTGGGTAAAAAATTGTTGCGTTTTTCGCCGCAGGCAAAATTAAATTTAAGCTTTTATTTTGTCTTGATTTCGTCTCAGATGCTATGTTTGGGTCTTGTTTCCTCTTTGGACATAGAGTACATTACTCTGTTTGATGATTCGATTGAAACTGTGGTTGCCGTTTACCATATACTTGAGGACGTTCCAGGCCTCGCACAACTCGAAAAGGGAGAGAAAATTTCCAGCTGGTGCAAAACATGAATAATCGCTGGCAACCCTGGGAATCGTTACCCGGGTTCGTATAGGGTTCAGAGCGAAGCTTGGCACGAGTCGTTTGAATCCAGCGATGGGCTTCTGAGCAGAGTGCTTGAACAGAGGTTTTCCGCGAGCTAAACTTGATAATAACGATGTTTTTCTGTAACAATTATACCCGCAGGTTGATGACAACGACGGTCTGTTCAATAGGCAAACCAGGACAGGGACACTGCTGTGGCATGTGGCGCCTATTCAAGCACCTCATGCTCACGATATGTCTGATGCTTATTGACTGTATTTTGTATTTCTTTCTCCGCAAAATGCAGAACATTCTAGGGCAGCCAGAACCACGTATACAAGGGGATAGACCGGGCTGGTTAGACGCACAGTTTGGTTATTTTGACGCGTAGTATATGGTTAAAAAAAGGGAATGCGGTGCGGGCCCGAACCACGGCCTTCGTGGTCCAGACGCCTATTTTACACCCTGGTTCGTATCGCAACCCTCGACAGCAATATTGGATTCAACGACCACATGTTAGACTGCATTCAATTAACAAGAAACAAATTAGCAGTAGTACGTATTTCGTCGCCACATAAAATGCCGCCAGTGGCAGGCTGCCCGTACGAACAGTTTTACATCTCGAGCATGATTGAACTTCGAAGAAGCAAGATGATGTTGCGCCCTTGTGCAAATAAACCATACTAGAACTATTAATAGTACATCAACAGGCTGTAGAGTAGCAATCGAAGTAAAGAATACGACTAGATTGCTTATTTGCAATTCGTTTATCTTGGGATGTAACCTCGTGAGTACGTACGGATAACTAAACTCTATCTGGAGAGGCGCTCATTGACACTCGGTCTACTTGCCTCGACCTAGGAAGTACAGCTGTTTTGGAGGTGAAGAAACGTCGAACGTACCGTACACCCTCGACGTGTAGATAGGTGCAAAATGTATAATAACAAACTAAGAAACGCGTCAGCTGTGAATTCTCCCGACCTATTGTGTAAAACAAATGCCAAACTGGAAACTCATTGCCGTCTGCCAAACACGTACCAGACGGCGACCACACGCAGCGACGCCAAGGGCTTGGTCACTCCGAAGCCAGATGTACAGTTTGTAGGCCTCAGTTGTAGTGGTCGTTCCAGCTGCTGCCCCGTCGTCAACCAGGAAGCAGCGAAGGAGGCAGTACCCCGTCCTGTGTTGTTTACCTTTGAAGATCAATTTAATAACGTGCGCAGTGCAGGCACTTGAGTGGGTTATGGGCACGATTTTTGAACCTCCGAAATGAAGCCTCCAAAAAGGAATGTTCCTGTCAGGCGCAGGTACAGAAAGGCAACAACCCTCCGAACGCTTTCCCCTCTTCTCCGATTCGGTTCGGGAATCGTTGCGGGCGGGTCCCCTATATATGTTCAAAGAGTTGGTAACACATCGCTAGACAGGGATTTTGGCTTCAGCGAGGTCAGGTTAGACTGCAGTGAAACAACAAAAAAGCAATACGCAGCAGTATAGCAGCATATACGGCTGCCCCGGTAGTCTCCGAAGTATGATGATATTAATAGTGGTCAGACTTGGGTCAGATTCAAATTATAATATTAATAGCGTTGGTACCCGAGTTCCAATCCCACCGTGGTGATATGTTGATTTTATATATATATATTCAAACGAGAAACTGATTGCTGAGAGCTACGCGTGGCATCTTCGTAGCGTGGGTAGGCGCAATTCGACGCGACACCCCGAGGGGAGAAAGTGCAGGAATTCTCTCGCGATAAACGTGCAAGGCACACACCGCAGTGGGGATTGAGGGAAAGAGCCTACTTAGTGACCCCGGATCTAAGGTAGGACTAAAAGGGGGAGAGTGAAAAGAAGGGCGAGGATACTAAATGAGGTGAGGAAAAACAACAACAACAACAACAACAACAACAACAACAACAACAACAACAACAACAACAACAACAACAACAACAACAACAACAACATATTGTCGTTGCTTAACAGCCGCGAGCAACAGGCCGACTGCCCCGGTGCGACAAAATCTCCGTTTCGAGAATAAACTGCATATATATGTATGACATGCAATGAGTGAAAGGCTATTGAAGTTCTCAGAAGCAAGAATATTATGCGCCCTTGTGTACTGAAACCCGACAATAATGGTGTTTCTGCAGTACTGCTGTATATCAGGAGTAGAGTACGAGTCAAAGCATAGAACAATCGTGAGATTCATGCATTTGCTAATTGGTCTTGCTCTTGTTATGTATCGTCAAGAGTACGTACTGATAACTATAGCTTGTTGTGACAGTAGCTGACTGACGCTCGCTCTACTCTCCTCGGACGACAACGTACTGCTGTTTTGCCGACGACCCAGTGTCTAACACACCTCACACACTCAACGAGTAGATGCAGAAGAAGCATCAGTAATCAATGCCACACTGTAAACAATACACCGCCGTCAGCTCAAACCTTACCTCGCGGCAATTAGTCGCACTCAGTGACGGCAAGCGCTTGGTCACCCCGAAGCGACTTGTACAGGTCGTAGGCTTCAGTTGTTGTGTTCGAAGCTGCTGGCCCGCCGTCAGCCAGAAAGCAGCGCAGTACCTATAGTCCGGTGCTAATATTTGGAGATCGATTTATGAACGAGCACAGCAGTAGGAGTGTGTTTGCAGGTATTCGGTGGGCACGCTGCTGCTCCTTCTACAGGTACTACTGTAGGTAGGTGTAGAAATCGAGACGAAAACCCTTCGGTTCAGGGATCGTTCCGGGCGGGTCCGTTTCAGTGCTACGATAGTCAGACAGACACTGTTGTCAAACGGCGGGTCTGTGTTCCATTTTCATGACGCCTTCTCTCTATGCGATATAGTATTAGTACATGTGATGCGCACGAGGGTGGCCAAAACAATATTTTTTAGACACCTGACTATTATTCAGGTCGGAATGGAAGAACCAAAACGACGCGCTGTGATCACAGGAGGACCAGAAAACAAGTCGTTTTTGTCTCATCTCAACGCTCAAACGATGAATGTTAATGTTCAGCATTCGCTTATCATCCAATATGGTTGAACGCCAAACGAATCGTATCGAATCTCTCATTATTTTTGATACCAATGATTAGTAACGACATCCCTCACGTAATACAATATTGACGAATCTTTGCTTCTTGCGGTGAGGAAGTGAGGAACAGCATTCATTCGCGATCTCGCCCATCATTGTTGAAAACCCTACGGATCTTATCGAATCTCTGCTGCTCGCCCGGGGGGGGGCGGGGGGGGGGCAGCACTCGCGATCTCCCACATGGTTGAAAGCCATACGGATCTTATCGAATCTCTTATCATTGTTGATATTACATATATACGAGTATCAATATCGAGCGTAGAGATCAGGGATACCGTAATCATGCGAAGGTTCGCACCGGGTGCGATCGCGTTTTGAAATGTTTCTACGTTATGTTTTTTATCGCACCCCGGTGCTATCTCTCCGATGGGTGCGTTCTCTACGATGGGGGTGCGGAAACACAATTAAATCATGCCGTTCTTCTATTTTGGCGCACCCCCGGTGCGATCTCCCCGATGGGTGCGTTGCTGAATCGAAATACACCGGGCCGTCATTCAACGCCGGCGTCATTTAAGCCCTTGTGGCCGACACACCGCTCTCCGATCTCCCGGCAAGGCTTGTCTCTTCGAACTGCAAGAAATACAGTAAGTCGGTAGTCCAGATGCGTGCACCAGGAACATTAATGGGGCTCGAGCCTGTTCGTTTATATCTGTGATTCTACCAAAATAAATAAAATATTTAGAAACTTCTGATAATGTTCGCGAAAACTCAGATGATTATCATATTAAGTGTTATCCGAGTGTTACGTGATCCGAGGTGTGAATATAATTTCCAGTGCAACTTTTGACTGTGAGGAAAGAACATCTCTTACAATGAAAAAAAAAAGTATTTCGATTCTTATTCTCATCGGAAAGGCAATCCTCAATACCGATAATCGGCTGTTACATGAGGGAATAGGCTTCTCTTTAAAAAGCGTTTTCATGGTGGTCGTGAGATTCAAAGTCACGACCACTACAACCCATGTCCTGCCGTCGACGCCAAGTGTGGTATGATTAGGGTAAGGACACATAATATCCCTAGCTCGTAGGTCAGCCTATTGAACAGGTACTCGTTGGTACTCACGTGTGCTGTTTGCTTAGAGATAGAAGAAGAGCAGCTTTATTCCTTTTTCCACGATGATGGAAGACTGATACAACAGAAGGCTTGGTCTCCGTGAACCTGGGAACTCCTACGCCTTCCAAGTACTCCAGATACGACTATTCCTGTTACAGGGAGTTACTACTACAGTAGTTACCATCGTTTCCAAATCCTTCCAGCAGTACCACAACACGTGATCAAAGCATCAAAGCCGTGCTTATTTGCTTTTTTAGTTTATGGTTTTCAGTACGCGTATTCTTTACTAAAACGCCATTAAACATTTTGTACAGGTTTTACGTAGTATGCCCAATTTTAAATAAACACAAAAACACGTGTATGTGTTTGAGTGTACAAAAATATCGTCTGGGTTTTTGAATTAATTGCTATACTGGAATTGAGGTTAAACTACAAATGAGCGTTGCAAGTTGTATGGTACGCGATACGCATTACAATAAAACAAACATGAATACCTACATAGCTAGATCAGCAAAAATGCAACAAGGAAAGCTACGCCTTTTTCGGGGTGTTGGTAACTACTAGAGGGGACCATAGTGAATAGGTCCTACGGTGAACACTAAAACCTGTATATTTACCTATTTTTAGGAACAATAGTTGGCCCTATTTACTACTGTCCCCCGTAATAGTTGGCAGTGGAGCAACAAGGATCAGAGGCTCAGTGAACATGAAAGTTCGTAAAAAGAGCGGGGGCGGCGGAGACATGCACGCAGGGTGGAACGCAGCTTGGTCAGCTGGATTCTTTCCGCCGGTCGAAGTATTGTGATCAAGAAACTCGTCGCGAAATGGAATATAGACAGATGATGCCGAGTATCGCCATTCGGCAACTACAAACAGACTCGATAGACCGTAGAGCTCAGTGACAACCACAACAAACCTAACAGAGAAGAAACAGGACAAACACTGGGTTCGTAACAGGGCGTAAAATGGGCAGTGAAATGTTGCGATGCCGCGCCTTTCTCTCGCAAATTCCGGGGTTTTTTTAACGTGCCGAAGGCATGATGCGGCTTGCCGCACCCCACTTTTCTTGTGCCGGACTTGTTTTCGCCACAGTCAAAAACAATATGCGGGTCCATTTGTTTCGCCGGAGGCGATAATGTTTGTTGTGGGTAAATCATTGTTGCGTTTTTCGCTTCAGTATATGAAAAATAATGTTAATGCTTTTTTGTCATTATGTTTGGGTCTTGTTTCCTCTTATGACATATTGAGTACTCTACTCTGTTTGAGAAATCAATTGAAACGGTTGTTGCCGTTTACCATGCTTGAGGACGTTCCAGGCCTCGCGCGACTCGAAAAGGGAGAGTAAATTCCCACCTGGTGCAAAATGTGAATAATCGCTGACAACCCTGGGATCGCTACGCGTGTTTGTTTAGGGTTCAGAGCGCGCCTTGGCCCGAGTCATTCGAATCCAGGGGGAGGCTTCCGAGCAGAGTGCTTGAACGCAGTTCATCCGCAAGCTGAAATTGAGTAATAACGATGTTCTTCTGTGACAACGATACAGCGGGTTGGTGGCAACGACGATCTGTTCAATAGGCAAACCAGGACAGGGACACTGCTTGCTGTGGCATGTGGCGCCTATTCAAGCACCTCCCATCTGCTCACGATACATGTCTGATGCTTATCGACCGTATTTTGCCTTTATTTCTCCGCAAAATGCAGAACATTCTAAGGCAGCCGGCACCACGTATACAAGAGGATACACCGAGCGGGTTAAACGCACAGTTTGCCCATTCTGACCCATATCCCATATACGGTATCAAAAAGGGATGTGGTGCAGACCCGCACCACAACCTGCAACGCGTGGTTCGGACGCCTGTTCTTTACCCTGGTTCGTATTGCAACCCTCGACAGCATTATTGGATTCCACGATCACATGTTAGACTGCATTGAAACAACAACAAAAACGGTAAGAGTAGTGCGTATTGGTTCGCCACATAAAATGCCGCCGGTGGGAGGATGGCCGTACGAACAGTTCGACATCTCGAGCATGATTGAACTTCGAAGAAGCAAGGCGATGTTGCGCCCTTGTGCAAGAAACCAGACTATTAATGGTACATCAACATGCCGTAGAGTAGCAATCAAAGTTAAGAAAACGGCGATATTTTTTCATGTGTTAATTCGTTGATCTTGGGATGAAACCTCAAGAAGAGTACGTACTTGTACCTCAAGCCTGTTTTGAGGGGCTCTCATTGACGCTGGGTCTACGTGCCTCGACCTAGGAAGTACAGCTGGTTTGGAGATGGACCAACGTCGAACGCACCTCACACACTCGACGAGTGGATAGGTGCATAATAAGTATTACTATACTAAGAAACACGTCAGCTGTGAATTCTCCCGACCGGAATTGTAAAACAAACGTCAAACTGGTAGCCCACTGCCGTCTGCCAAAAACGTACCAGACGGCGACCACACGCAGCGACGCCAAGGGCTTGGTCACCCCGAAGCGAGTTGTACAGTGTGTACGGCTCAGTGGTGGTGGTCGAAGCTGTAACCCTGCCGTCAAAGAGGAAGCAACGAAGGAGGCCGTACCTCGTCTTGTGTTGTTTGGCCTTTCAAGATCAATTTAGGAACGAGCGCAGTGCAGCTACTTGAGTGCGTTATGGGCACGCTTTTGTATCCTCCTTAAATAATCCTCCAAGTAGGAGTGCTCCTGTCAGGCGCAGGGATAGAAACGAGAAAGGCAATAACCCTCCGAACCCTTCCCCCTCTTCTCCGATTCGGTTCGGGAATCGTTGCGGGCGGGACCCCTATATATGATAAAAGAGTGGTTGGTACCAGAGCGTTCGACAGGAATATTGGCTTCGGCGAGGTAATGTTTGGCTGTAATCAAACAACAAAAACAAACAATACGTAGCAGTATAGCAGCATATACAGTCGCCCCGGTAGTCTCCGAAGGATGATGATATTAATAGTGGTCAGCTTCAAATGCTACTAATAATGTGTTTGGTACCCGAGTTCAAATCCGACCTTGGTGAGATTTTGACCATATTTGAAAAATACAAGGAACTAAGTGCTGAGAGCTACGAGTAGCACCTTCGTAGCGGGGGTAGGCGAAATTCGACGCGACTCGTCGAGGGGAGAATATGTTGGAATGTTCGCGCGAAAAGAAAGCAAGGCACGCACCGTAGTGGGAATGGAGTAGAAGAGCCTACTTAGTGACCCCGGATCTAAGTTACGACTAAAAGGGGGAGAGTAAAAAGAAGGGCGAAGATAACGAATTAGATGAGGGGAAACAACAACAACAACAACAACAACAACAACAACAACAACAACAACAACAACAACAACAACAATATATTGTCGTTGCGTAACAGCCGCGAGCAACAGGCAGGCTGCCCCAGTACGAACACATCTCCGTCTCGAGAATATATATACAATATATATGTACAAAATATGACATGTAATGAGTGAAAGGCTATTTCGCAGAAGCAATAACATTATGCGCCCTTGTGCACGGAAACCCGATAATGATGGTGTTTCTGCAGTAGTACTGCTGTAAATCAGCAGTAGAGTACGAATCGAAGTATAGATCAATCGTGAGATTGATGCATTTGCTAAGTGGTCTTGCTCTCGTCATGTAACGTGAAGAGTACGTACTGATAACTAAAACTTGTTGCTAGAGTAGCTGACTGACGCTCTTTGTACTTTCCTCGGACGACTAAGTACTGCTGTTTTGCCGACGACCCAACGTCGAACGCACCTCACACACTCAACGAGTAGATGCAGAAGCATAGTGAAACAATGCCAAACTGTAAACAATACACTGCCGTCAGCATAAACCTTACCTCGCGGCAATTGATTGCACTCAGTGACGGCAAGCGCTTGGTCACCCCGAAGAGACTTGTACAGGTCGTAGGCTTCAGTGCTGGTGTTCGAAGCTGCTGGCCCGCCGTCAACCAGGAAGCAGCGCAGTACCTATTGTCCGGCGTTGGAATTTGGAGATCGATTTAGGAACGAGCACAGCAGTAGTAGTGTGTTTGCAAGTATTGGGTGGGCACGCTGCTGCTGCTTTTAAAATGAGTCATCTTGTCAGGTACGTAAATACAGGTACTATGGGTAGGTGTAGAAATTGAAACGCAACCCCTTCGTACTAACACTAATGGAACCTGTGTGCCAAGCGATTTCGCCGGGCACTGTATAAGCGAGCAACCGTAATTATTACTGTATCGTATACCAGGTACAAGGGGTGTTGGAATAAAAGTACATACTGTAGTATTTAATACATGTATTGCTGAAAAGTATCTGCTCACGTGGGGGAGCTGCGGAGAGAACAAGACGCTAGGAGAGAAAGAGAGGGACGCCGGGAGAGGAAGGGAGACACGGGTAGAGCGAGGCAGGTACTCCCGCTGGCTCAGTGGTGGTGGCGGTAATCGAGGTGTTCGTGGTGGGGGTGTCGACTGTTGTGTGGTAACTACTATACTCTCTCTTGCTGGTCGTTCTCGAAGCGAAGGGTAGCCCGACTAGGCTGGACAGAACCAATACAATATCACCCAGGCTGATCTAAACGAGCTATCAACACAAAATCACCCAGGCTGATCCAAACAAGCTGCAAACGAGCTGAACCTTTGAGGGCATCAACCATTTATGAATATAAGTACCAACACTATACTATTAACATTAATCCCACCTGTGTTCCAAACGATTTAATCGGGCACTATGTAAGCGACCAACCGAAACTATCACTTTGTCGTATAGCAGGTACCAGTGGAGTTGTAATGAAAGTTAACCTATGTATTACTGTAAAGTACCTGCTCACGTGGGGGAGTTGCGGAGAGAACGAGACGCTGGGAGAGGAAGAGATGGACGCCGGGAGAGGAAGGGAGACACGGGTAGAGCGAGGCAGGTACTCGGCTGGTGGGGTGGTGGTGGCGGTGATGGAGGTGTTCGTGGTGGTGGTGTGGACTGTTGTGTGTTAACTACTATACTCTCTCTTGCTGCTCGTTCTCGAAGCGAAGGGTTGCCCGACTAGGCTGAACATAATCAACACAACATCACCCAGACTGTACCAAACGAGCTAAACCATTGAGGACATCAACCATTTATGAACCAAAGTACAGAAAACATCTTAACATTAATGGCACCTGTGCCAAGCGAATTCGCCGGGCACTATATAAGCGAGCAACCGAAACTATTACTGTATCGTATACCAGGTACCGGGGTTGTTGGAATGAAAGTACATATTATTTTTAATAGGTATTGCTGTAAAGTACCTGTTCACGTGGGGGACCTGCGGAGAGAACGACAGGCTAGGAGAGGAAGATAGGGACGCCGGGAGAGGAAGGGAGACACGGGTTGAGCGAGGCATGGTGGGGTGGTGGTGTCGGTGATTTAGGTGTTCGCGGTGGTGGTGTGGACTGTTGGGTCGTTACTCTTGCTGCTCGTTCTCGAAGCGAAGGGTAGCCCGACTAGGCTGGACATAATCAAGACAACATCACCAATCACCAAGGCTGCACCAAACGACCTACACCGTGGAGGGCATCAACCATTTATGGACCAAAATACCAAAAACATACTCTTAACATTTATGGCAGCTGTGTGCCAAGCGATTTCACCGTGGACTTTGGTTGTTGATTTGCTTCAGTATGTTTACTTGTTTTTATTTTTCCTTTTCGCAATTTTTTTTTTTTCTCTTTTTCTCTTGCATGCACCTGGATTGCTAGCAGGTTTGGTCTTGCCTGTCGTATAATATGGCATTGCATTGTCTGCTCTGCTTACTGCACTGAGCGTAGTATATCTGTGTCGTAGTTTTGTGACCACAGAACTGGTACCTTTGGAGGATGAAGAATCGGCACGGACACTGGGTGTGCTGGATGTCGACGGGTAGAAAAGAACGTTTAATGTGAAGAACACACACACGTATAAGCGAGAAACCGCAACTATCACTGTTTCGTATACCAGGTACCAGGGTTGTTATAATGAAAGTACACAACAATTAACATTTGTATGGCTGTAAAGTAGCTGCTCACGTGAGGGAGCTTCAGAGATTACGACACGCTGGGAGAGGAAGAGTGGGGCGCCGGGAGAGGAAGGGAGACAAGGGTAGAGCGAGGCAGGTACTCGGCTAGTGGGGTGGTGGTGGCGGTGATGGAGGTGTTCGTGGTGGTGGTGTGGGCTCTTGTGTCGTTACAACTATAGTCTCTCTTGCTGCTCGTTCTCGAAGCGAAGGGTAGCCCGACTAGGCTGGACATAATCAACACAACACCACCGAGGCTGCACCAAACCAGCTAAAACGTTGAGGGCATCAACCATTTATGAACCCAAATACCAAAAACATACTCTTAACATTAATGGCAGCTGTGTACCAAGCGATTTCACCGTGCATTGTATAAGCGAGAAACCGGAACTATTACTGTTTCGTATACCAGGTACCAGGGTCGTTAGACTGAAAGAACACAACAATTAAAATATGTATTGCTGTAAAGTACCTGCTCACCTGAGGGAGCTGCGGATATAACGACACGCTGAGAGGAAGAGTGGGACGCCGGGAGAGGAAGGGAGAGAAGGGTAGAGTGAGGCAGGTACTCGGCTGGTGGGGTGGTTTTGGCGGTGATGGAGGCGTTCGTGGTGGTGGTGTGGACTGTTGTGTCGTTACAACTATAGTCTCTCTTGCTGCTCGTTCTCGAACCGAAGGGTAGCCCGACTAGGCTGGACAGAATCAACACAACGCCACCCAGGCTGCACCAAACGAGCTGAAACATTGAGAGCATCAACCATTTACGAATAAAAGCACCAACAATATACTCTTAAAATGATTGGCAGCTGTGTGCCAAGCGATTTCACCGGGCACTATATATGCGAGCAACCGGAACTATTACTGTATCGTATACCAGGTACCAGGAGTGTTGGAGTGAAAGTACAGTAGGAAGCGCCACGCATCCGTTGCGGGGGCTGCACAAGGGAATGGGAAGGGGGAACAACATTCGTAAGGAAACTGCGGTTGATGACAGCAGGTAGGAGACAGCCGCCAAGGTGGCAAGGTACCAGGCCGACTAGTAAGTTCCGTCTAGACTACCCGAAGTGTGGCACGAAAACGAAACAGAACTTAGTAGGTGGGCCACGCATCCATTGTATGGGTGGCGCCTGAAGGAATGTAGACCGGCGGCGGCGGCGCGCGCGCGCGTCTCCCGCGTATGCCGATTAATCGCCGTGCAGCCGAAATAGCAGCGAAGGCAGACGGCAGCACCAGACCCACCGCGCCCAGCCGCCCGTTAGCCATCGCTCACCTGGGGGGGGGGGGGGGGGGAAGGGAGAGGGGGGGGGGGGGGGGGGGGGGTCCGTATGGAAATCGCGGCAGCCGAAAGCAGGAAGGAGACGGCAGACAGGGTAGCATGGTACCAGACCAAAACTAGCTAGTAAACCCTGTCCGTAATACGGGTATAAATCTGCCTCGGCTCCCTGGAAGGTGTTTTGTTTTATATGTGCTCCGGTTGCCTGTCGTTTCCTGACATTCTTAATTTTGCTCTTATTACGTTGTTTTTCAATGCATTGCTTTTCGTTTCTTTTCGTCTGATTTGTATTGTCTGTCGCATCTGCTCTGAGAGAAGCACGACACTTTCTTTGTTTGTAAGTTTGTCTTTTGGTGGATGCCAGGTCCACTTACCCTAAGTAGTACCGCCTCATTACACTCAAGTTCAAGGTCACCAGAGGTTGCCCACTCCGTTCCGTGAAAACTCGAGACACCAACCCACCCACCACGGTGTGTCCTTCACACCACAACCACAGAAACGAGAACCTGCCAGGGGCTCCGCCCCATGTTGGCGTCGACGGCAGGTGTTTGTTTGGTTGTTTGATTGCCTGTTGGTGTGCTTTGTTTTGTATATTTGTTTGTGCTATATACGAGTATATGTTTTCCGTTTAGCTTGTTCTCTTCGATTTTACTCATTTATATTTCATGCAGCTGGATAGCTAGCAGGGTAGGTCTTGTCTGTCGTATATGGCATTGCATTGTCTGCTCTGCTTACTGCACTGAAGCGTAGTACCTCTTTGTCGTAGTTTGAACACTGGGTGTGCTGGATGTCGACGAGTAGAAATGAAGGTTTAATGTGGATAACACACACTATCTAATATATGTATTGCTGTTAAGTACCTGCTCACGTGGGGGAGCTGCGGAAAGAACGAGACGCTGGGAGAGGAAGAGAGGGACACCGGGAGAGGAAGAGAGACACGGGTAGTGCGAGGCAGAGATGGTCCATCACTCCACAGGAGCCGAGAGGGAAAGGTGGCATAATGAGGGCGCGCGTAGGCAGTAGCCCACCGTAGAGTTTCAACGCGCGTGTGTCCTTCAAGTTCGCGGCTGTCTTGGTAACACGATGCCAGCCCGGCCGCCAATATACGGGACATTTAGATAGTCACAAAATGTACAAATGCGGGTAATTTTTACGAATAGACCCACGCCAAGCAAAGTTCAGAACAGACCCGGAAGGCCAGCCCGGCGAGCCTGGACAGAACTCACACAACATCACCCAGGCCGCGTTAAACGAGCTAAAACGTTGTGGCCGCCCAAAATGTGATCAATGAGGAGGGGGGGTGGGGGTCAGACAACGGATTTCGAGACTCAAGAGCTCGAGGGGGTTAGCCTCTTCTGTGGGGAAAACATGTAAGACAGACGGACAGTCAGACAGACATACAATATTTGAATTCCCAAAATAGAGACTCTCATTTCTTTGAATACATGTATATTCATATTAAGTATATGAATGGTCGTAACACAGACCCGGGGTCACAAAGTCTACTATATGTATATTAATATTACATATAAATGGTCGTAACACAGACCCGGGGTCCCCCACTGCGGTTCGTGCCTTGCATTTTTATCGCGGGAAGGCTTTGTTTATGAACGCTGCTGTCAAACGCGTTATTTGTAACCGCTTGCCTATACTGTGGGTCGTCAAGGAGAAGTAGTAGATAAAGTACACTCGTATCACCACGTTACCAAATATACACACACAAGTAGAGCCAGTACCTGTCGTCAAAGNAGCAGGAAGGAGACGGCAGACAGGGTAGCATGGTACCAGACCAAAACTAGCTAGTAAACCCTGTCCGTACTACGGGTATAAATCTGCCTCGGCTCCCTGGAAGGTGTTTTGTTTTATATGTGCTCCGGTTGCCTGTCGTTTCCTGTCATTCTTAATTTTGCTCTTTTTACGTTGTTTTTCAATGCATTGCTTTTCGTTTCATTTCGTTTGATTTGTATTGTCTGTCGCATCTGCTCTGAGAGAAGCACGACACTTTCTTTGTTTGTAAGTTTGTCTTTTGGTGGATGCCAGGTCCACTTACCCTAAGTAGTACCGCCTCATTACACACAAGTTCAAGGTCACCAGAGGTTGCCCACTCCGTTCCGTGAAAACTCGAGACACCAACCCACCCACCACGGTGTGTCCTCCACACCACAACCACAGAAACGAGAACCTGCCAGGGGCTCCGCCCCATGTTGGCGTCGACGGCAGGTGTTTGTTTGGTTGTTTGATTGCCTGCTGGTGTGCTTTGTTTTGTATATTTGTTTGTGCTATATACGGGTATATGTTTTCAGTTTAGCTTGTTCTCTTCGATTTTGCTCATTTATATTTCATGCAGCTGGATAGCTAGCAGGGTAGGTCTTGTCTGTCGTATATGGCATTGCATTGTCTGCTCTGCTTACTGCACTGAAGCGTAGTACCTCTTTGTCGTAGTTTGAACACTGGGTGTGCTGGATGTCGACGAGTAGAAATGAAGGTTTAATGTGGATAACACACACTATCTAATATATGTATTGCTGTTAAGTACCTGCTCACGTGGGGGAGCTGCGGAAAGAACGAGACGCTGGGAGAGGAAGGGAGGGACACCGGGAGAGGAAGAGAGACACGGGTAGTGCGAGGCAGAGATGATCCATCACTCAACAGGAGCCGAGAGGGAAAGGTGGCATAATGAGGGCGCGCGTAGGCAGTAGCCCACCGTAGAGTTTCAACGCGCGTGTGTCCTTCAAGTTCGCGGCTGTCTGGGTAACACGATGCCAGCCCGGCCGCCAATATACGGGACATTTAGATAGTCACAAAATGTACAAATGCGGGTAATTTTTATTAATAGACCCACGCCAAGCAAAGTTCAGAACAGACCCGGAAGGCCAGCCCGGCGAGCCTGGACAGAACTCACACAACATCACCCAGGCCGCGTTAAACGAGCTAAAACGTTGTGACCGCCCAAAATGTGATCAATGAGGAGGGGGGGTGGGGGTCAGACAACGGATTTCGAGACTCAAGAGCTCGAGGGGGTTAGCCTCTTCTGTGGGGAAAACATGTAAGACAGACGGACAGTCAGACAGACATACAATATTTGAATTCCCAAAATAGAGACTCTCATTTCTTTGAATACATGTATATTCATATTAAGTATATGAATGGTCGTAACACAGACCCGGGGTCACAAAGTCTACTATATTTATATTAATATTACATATAAACGGTCGTAACACAGACCCGGGGTCCCCCACTGCGGTTCGTGCCTTGCATTTTTATCGCGGGAAGGCTTTGTTTTACGGTGTACGTCCGTATAACATCGTCTGTTGTCTTCCCGTACCGCGGAACGTGTAGTCCATCCGATCAAATTTCGCCAGCGTAGTTTATAGTTACAACTGACGAACAAACCCTTGTTCTATCTTCATTAGGGAGAAAACCAAATTCGCGACCGCGAGGGTAAGAAAAATCGTGGCCGAAACGGTTGAAAACAAAACCTATGTCTACGCTAAAAAATACCGGTTCAAATAAGGAACAATCCATCCCAAGATAAACAATCCCAAATGTGTAGTCTGCCCAAAATCGTTATTTGTTCTTGTGAGTGAGCTGTTTGAGTGGCTACATAAGTTATCACATGTTTTGCGGGCGTAGACTCCTATTAATTATTAGCTGGCTCTTTAGGCAAGTTTGAATTGTTTGAGCTATGTGGGGGACAGATGCGCTACCTCATGATCTGTCCAATTCACCTGTCATGTAGAACCGAAATACCTACAACCTCCCTGGTTTTCAGCACACCAAGAGTGTCTTAGGTGAAAAACAGTCAACTATGGGGCATACAAAAAAACAAAAAACAGATTCGCACAGAAAAGCTCGCCCTCGTAGATCAAAACATAGTATCGGGAGCGAAATGAGCTTAGAAAAAGTGTTCGCCGATTGAGGGCTACTATGGCATAATTCTCCGTTACAACCGTTTGGTTGCATGCGTTGTTCCGTGGAACTAGCTAGTTAGCTATGTTTCCCGTTGGAGATCCTTGGTCGCTTCATGAGTTACAGAGGTATCGCATGTTAGGCGGATGTGAGCTACTAGTCGATAACGTTTCACGAAGGTTTTACCTGGGGCGGCAGACGAGCTAGGGGCGGCGGATGAGCTACCTCACGATCTGCAAGACGTTTGAAACGTTGGTTTTTGTATCGGCCTCGTGACTGAGCGGGACCTATGCTTAACTTAACGTAACGCTATCGTGGAATAGGCCGCCACTACATATATCGCTTTTTTGTTACACGGTAGGTAGCGAATTCGTTGCCTACAAAGTGGTATAACACTGTAAACCACTCTGAAAAGCGACCTACAGACCCTGGAGAACGCGTGATCGAAGTATCACACGAATACATGAGTCTTGACACTAACATAATCTCACAGATTTGGTTTAGTTAGTTTTGTTGAAATTAAAAAAAACAAAATGTGTTCAATTTAAGTTGCATCACATTGGTCAGAGAGTGAATCACCACACAGGCATGTGGGAGTGAAAGTCGAAAGCAAAAGGGTTCTGGGGGTGTATATTGTGCTACTTTTCTCGTCCAAATTGATCATTCGGTTTGGAGATTCTGTCCCACTCGACGCGCATGTCCAATGAAACCGAAGCAAGCCACACCAAGTTGACCTAGCCGTGTGATTAACTGGTTTAGGGGGGAGATCCATCGTTACCGACAGATAGTGCCACCGGAGCAGGCCCAGCGCTGAGTTCGATGGCCCTTAGCACAGCGTAGACCGACCCTGTCGCCTCACCAAAATACAAGGCCGTCACAAAACCAGTGTTCATTAAACTTTTCCTACCAAACCAAACACGTAGTTTGTCCCGAAATACGCGGGACCAGTTCTTAAGGGGTTAGCGAGACCGACCTTTCAGAAACTGTTTCAGCCGAAACGTGGTTCCTCTCTCGAGGCACGCGTCTACTGTCCCTGTGTCCCTAAACATGAGCTATCTTTTGGTTGAATCTTGCGACCCAAACGTCGAACGAATGCTATGCAGCAGTGATGGCAGCATCTGGAATCCCTGAGGATTCGTTTAGTACTAGAGTGCACATAACCTTCTATTTGGCGCTAATTCCAAGTAATGTGTCTCTATGTCGGGACTGCAGTCCTAACAGGGTTAAGGCGCTCTGTATCTCCTTCGCCCAAAGCACCGATTTTCTAGAAAAGCGAAAAGGCGCATACAACCTTAACGGTAAATGAGCACCATTTGTTTTTCGGAGAGTGGTCACTCGACGAGCTCAATACCCTACCCAAATCCGGATTTTGGACGCAAACAGAAGTGCCACCCGATGAACAATGACATGGACTGACTATATACAACGAAATTCATTGCAGCGAACAATGAAATGAATTCCGACGATTTCAAACAAAAAATGAACTCCGACGATTTATGGGGTAAGGAGTCCCATCGTTCCGAAAACGTTTAAGCCAAAAAGGGCTGCCTCTATCGTACCACGCGTCAAAAGCGCAACCTGATGAACAATCTCAATAACCCCTATACCTTGTAGACTTATCACGAATACTATATAGGAGAAGGGTTGGACTCACTATATTAATCAACAACTTCAGTTCGTGTGGACTAGTTGATGTTGACACAAGTGGGACACGATGACGTCTGCTACGATAGAGGTGCCACTCTTTGGTGGAAAACAAAAACGAAATAACGGGGCTCCTTACACCAAAATCGTTGGAATTTGAATCATTGTGGTGCAATATTATTTGTTGTGTACTGTGAAGGCCAGGGGATTGATAATTTGGTAGCTCTTTTGGTTCCCTCCTAAATCAGTCTTCAAGTTATAGGTTATATAAGGTTCCGTAAGGGGAAAATCTCAGAAAAGTCGCGACCGTAGCATGCATCAATTTACCTATTCCGAAGATGTTCCGACAAGTATCCTCGTGTTGAGCGCGCGGCATGTGGAATTTCTGGACAGAGCGGTACTTCCCTTGCGCTGCAAGAGAAAGGAAACCCTTTTACGCTGCTTAGGTTGTGTTACATTTGTGTCAAATAGCAGCCCATGTTTGCATCTATCGGTGTTCCAGGGGGGTGCATTACATATGTACATGTTCGTAGTTTCTATCCATCTGAGTCCCATTTGCGCTTTGTACTGCCGTTTTGAAGCAGGTACGCTGATTCTAATCGACCGGTTCCCGATCTTGTGGTGTGTAACTCCATCTCTCCATCGACGAGGCATACTAAATAATGCCTCGCTACATAATACGAAACCCCACAATACATGAGACCCCCAATACTGGAAAACCTGTTGTATCAAGCTACCGCATACCACGAACAGCCCCCCTATTCGGTGCACGATACGATAGATCCCGAATAACTTATCACCAACTGCCAGGTAAAACGGCAAGTCCCAAATTATATAATTGATCATCGCCAAGGTAAAACGGCATCCCCCTTTTCCATCCTTCATCATTGCCAAGGTAAAACGGCAATCTCAAATTCCATTCTCAAGAATTGCCAACGTATAACGGCAATCCCGATACCAGATCTTTCAATCTCGATTCCAGTATATATCTCCTAAACTGTAGAGAGACAGTAACTACGGGAAGGGGATAATCCAACTAACGTGAGTATGCTGGTAACACCGTCTTCACATAAATACTGTACCGCCCGATAACACCGGCCCCCCTGTTGTGTACTCTGTTAGAGCACAACAACAGAACATCTCTGATATAAAACACCTCAAATCAAATCATAGCAGCCCCCCTGCTTGACACTCCCCTCGGAAGTATACAAGAAGACAGCTGTGGCGTCTGGGCCATCACGCCACACAACAATCCGCATCTGAATCCAAACGTACTATAGGTATCAGTAATTGGTTCCCCTGTACGTTGTGCGCAGTTAACCAGTAGATAAAGCGTACTGCACGATTCATCAAGACCATCGGCATACTCTATTGGCGTATTAACCTTATTCAACGTATGGGTACCTCCCAACACTTTCTCCATTTCCTGAAGAACTCCTGAAGTTGCACGTTAATTCTTCAAGTACTTTCCAAGAACATTCCATGCACATCGAAAACTCCTACTAAAATACCCCAAAACCAAATGCCCCAATACCCCCGGAAAAACAAACAAACAAACGAACCAGTGGATGAAATCACAACAAGTTCATCACAGAGTCACGGTCAAAGCGAAACGTCCCAGAGCGCAACGGTTTGATGAGAAAGTCGGCATGCTACTCTGCCGACCGTACGTGTTAATCTCAAACTACCCGTTAGACACATGCTCCAGACATCTACGTCCTATAACCAAACCATACACAGACACCAGCGCGCATAACAGCTCCACCAGAGACAGACCTCCGGTCAGTAGCCTTGCGTGCATAGTCCGCATTTACGTATGATATAACCCGACTCTACTATCTGCGATGGAAAGTCTTTGTCGTGTTACCGAGTACAACTACTATCTCCCCCCTGCTCGGTAGACGACATGACATTCGTCGCATGGTTGATAGTAAAATGCTGCGATATCAACGTGACTCCAAAATCCCTCAACTATAAAATCAAAAACCAAATTCAAATCCAAACCCGCAAACCAGAAACATCAGCGGTCAATGATAAATAGGCACCGTAGACAACGAAACAAACAGAACGTCGTTGTCGTTGTATGCGTGCACTCACGTACAATACTGCTCAATCCAGCGTTCTAATTCAACTATCCTCTTACCAAAACAAGCATTTAGCCCCTCGATATACCAGGAAAGCATCGTCTCTCAATCATACCCCAGGTCATGATAAATGGACTGCCATAACCGAGATACGTGACAATATACAGCTGTTGATGCTGTTATTTTATAGTATTCTGACATCGTACTTCAGAGGTCGTAGTACGCTATTGAGAATGCCAAATATCAGGTACCAGTATACCAGGTGCATATCACTATACTCGTATATCCAACGCAAGCATTTTACAATCCAAGCGTCATAAATATTTCGGCTCGTCAATTCCTACAGAAACAAAACGACCCAAAAACATTAAATCTACTGTAGGCCATTGCTACTAAACTACCTCAACCCCACGCGCTCAACCCCCGTCTCCTGCTCCCTACCCCACGGACTCGACACTTGTCTTCCGCCGCGGCTCAACGTCACCGCGGCATGGACTACATCTCATAAATCCGCAGAGTTAGGGTGCATTTTAACTCGTTGAGCAAAGGGTGCATCGGGTGGCTACTTTCATCGCCAGGGACCAGGTCAAATCGTTAGATAACGAAACACATCATTATGCACTATGTCTGTGGGTAGAATCATGCCATCAACCCCCCCCTCGTGATTCTTGGCCTGGTGAGGAAATCAGCATTGATTTTTACACATCAATATCATGTACCAGGTACTGCTGTAGTATCAAGCATAAATCAGCAGTAATTCTTCAACACATTGATCATGCATTGCAGCAAAAGTAGCAGTACGTTTCCCACATTATATATAATGCGCTGTAAAATCAAGTAATGTTCCAGCACATTAATATTAGGCATTGCAGAATCAAGCCAAAATCAGCAGTAACTCTCCAACACATCCTTCCATCCGCGTCAACACATTGATCATGCATTGAAGAATCAAGCCAAAATTAGCAGTAATTTTCCTACACAATAAGATCATGCGCTGTAAAATCAA
This sequence comes from Saccharina japonica, assembly GCA_008828725.1. NCBI lineage: Eukaryota > Phaeophyceae > Laminariales > Laminariaceae > Saccharina > Saccharina japonica. The sequence continues at coordinate 57,030 of MEHQ01002038.1, forward strand.
GCTGGCAACCCACCCCATGTTGTGCTTCAAGCAACACACAGCAGTAGTACGGGTATCATGCATCCACGTATACAAATAATACGGTATACCAGTACACAGCAGTCTAACAAATCATGCACTGCTGCTGTAGAATCAAGCCGTCACAAACTATCATGCATTGCTGCTTGCTGTAAAATCAATCCATCACAAACTGGTTCCACACAGCAGTGCACTTTGTCTGTAGAATCATGGCATCACCACCCCCCCCCCCGTGTTTCCAACAGCAAGACACACAATATAGTTGTGCCCCATCGTACCAGGGTACAATCACGCAACTACAGCAGTCCCACATACCAGCCAATTGTTGACTTGCCTGGGTCGAACGGGAACGTCCGCTCTCCTACCCAGTTCCCATCCAACCACACACATAGCTGCGGGCCACCATACCAGGGTACAAGCTCACCACAACTACAGCAGTCATTGCTCAAATACGCCGGTTACGACACAGAGAAGCTCAAAAACAAAACAACAGACCAAGAAAATCCAATCCACTCAATCCACCAACAAGAAAGTTGGAAAATATAACATGCCTGCTTTCCCGGATCAAATGGGAAATATCGCGCTCCGTCGCCGCTGCTGCTGCTGCTGCTGCTGCTGCTGCTGCTGCTGCTGCTGGTCTCCTCTCCCACCAGCTCCACCCCTCGTCCATCACCGTACCCCCCCCTACGCCCATGCAGTTTCTCTGGTTTCGCTGGGTCGAAGGGGTACGAGCCACTCTGGCCCAAACCAATCTGCGGCACTCCGCCGCCCACACCAGCTCCATCCCATTGCTTCTGCATCGACACCCCCTCATCCCCACGCAGCTGCTGCGGCTTCACCAACGACGAAAGCGGCGGGGGCGTTACGCCGGCACCACAAAGCTCCTCCGCCGCAGCCTCGTCGTGCTGCTGCACGGGCGCGGTTACTGGCTCAGGGAGCTCTTCCACAGCAGGCTCAGCAATATCAAGCTCCACCTCCTCAGCCTCGTCCTGCTGCTGTAGAGACGCCTCCAAACTTCTCGCAGGCAGTACGCCAGCATCACGAAGCATGTCCACTTCCATCATGTCTTCGTATCTGGGCCCGACTGCTCCTGCTTCCTTCTCGACCCCCTCGAAAAAGAAGACGGGCCCAACTTTGCGTTCTTGCGCCCCTGCTCGCTCGGCCGCGTTGGCGGCTTTCGGCGCATGCTCTGCATCCATCCGTGAGAAGAATGCTTCACGCTCCGCGAATGGTAGAACATCCAGCACAGTCCAGAAAGCGTCGTGCTCAATGCGAAGGCCTACCTCCCATCGCGCCTTGCGAAGGCCCACTTTCGCCTGCTCCAGCCTCTTCTCCAGGTCAACCCAAATACGAACCAAATGATCCTGGCGCACCGCCTTCATCTCCAAGGACCTCCTGGCTGCTCTATGGGCATGCCCTTCGTTCCTGACGGCAACCAGAACCGCATTGGACGTTGCCCCAGCAGCGATCGCCGCGGCCAGCTGCAACCTCAGTTCGTCGACCTGTCGTTGCTGTTGTCCGTCACCAACGCGTCTCCTCCAGAATTCCTGCAAGCTGAGAGCCATCTCCGCAGCCTTTCCTCCAATACCACTTCCCCTCTCACACAGTATAGCACTCCAGCTGCCTCCGGGCCCGAAGCAATACGATGATCGTGTTTATGTACGCTGCTGTCAAACGCTTTCTTTGTAACCGCGTGCCTATACCGTGGGTCGTCAAGGAGAAGTAGTAGATAAAGTACACTCGTATCACCACGTTACCAAATATACACACACAAGTAGAGCCAGTACCTGTCGTCAAAGGCCCATCATGAACACCACACAGGAGTGAGCCGTACCTTTCTGTCACGCTCCACCCTCACATGTATACGGGCAGTATCTTATCATCAAAGCCCGGGTCGTATCGCTATCATCATCGACTGCCTCTCGGGGCAGCTCCATCTCTCCATCGACGAGGCATACTAAATAATGCCTCGCTACATAATACGAAACCCCACAATACATGAGACCCGCAAGACCGGAAAACCTGTTGTATCAAGCTACCGCATACCACGAACAGGCTTCAGCCCTTTCTTCCCTCCTCGACTCGCATCAAATTGCGCCTACCCACGCTACTGGGCGTTCTCACCAGTTTCTATAATGTGTACGCAGGAGTGATGAAGATTGACGTTTAATTTAAATTGCCCCAAAACATTGCAATCTTTCATTGTTTCTCAGGAATGAATTGATCATTTGGCGGCCAATCTTTTGATCTAAAAACATAGTCGAGATTGATCAATCCAATTCCAGACCTCCTTTTGTTTTACTTCCCGCAAAAATATTGTCTAACTGTAACACTTGTAACCCTTCTATATAACGCGCCACCACCGTGTTAGACCCCACATTCGAAGACGTGTCTTGAAACCCGTTTTCCAGCGAGAAGCATGTTTTTATTAGCTGTATTGCAGCTTAACACGTCTTGGAGTCGCCTTATAATATACTACTAATATGCGCAGCTTAGTACGTCTTAGGTGATGATCACGACCGAAGCGAGCCTCGGGAATGTAACGGGAAAAACCGCAGTTGGATCGATGACTTCAAGTTGTTCTTCTCGAACCTTCTCCTTAGTGTTTCAGTTTTTCATGGCATTTTTCCCTATCCCTGGCGAAAAGCCAACCCTGTCCCCTTGAGTTTCGAAGCTGACTTCTGAAATAGATTGTTTTTTGCGAATTCGAAAATCGCCATCTGACCCCACAGCAATGATGGAGATTGGGATTGAATTAACCTGAAACCATTGCAATCTTTTCTTGTCTCCCAACAGTTAATATACCATTTTGGCCGCTGATCTTTCACTCTGTGATCAGAATCGAAGATTGATCAATTCAATCATCAATCTCGATCTTTGTTAGTCTGGAGAGTGCCTTGATGGCTGTCAAGGGCGAGAGGTGCACGGGTGCCGTCACGAGTGCCATCAATCGTCAGCAACGATATTCGGGGTACCAACTACTTGAATTAGTGTTGCATACTGTGTGCTGCACGGACTGTAGCAAAACAGTATAATGTGACGCTCGGTCGCAGTGCCGCATTGCTGTACAAATTTCCATGACACTGGAGTGTTTGCGATAGAAGTATAAAATATATCTACTTTCCTTCCGCTCGAAAAAGTAAATTCCCTTCCCCTCATGGTTTCGGTGTGTTTGCGATAGAAGCGAACAACATCCTGCAGGCGACGCCTCCGAAAAGGATGAGAGAAGTGGGGAGAGGCAATGCCGCAAACCAAAGAAACAACGAAAACAAACAAGTACGTAGCGTACGAGAGGAACGGCAGCCCAGCAACGGTGGCGGCGGCAGCGGTAACCGCAGTGCCGCTACTGCTATCCCACGACCGCAAGCAGCAGCACAGGTCACTGCAGCTACGTGGCGGCAGCCCCAGCAGCATCGGCAGCCCCAGCAGCAGCGGCAGCAGCAGCAGAGCAGCAGAAGCAACAGCTTCCGTTTTTGCTTTTTTTCGATTTTGCGCCCGACTATTCTTGTCGTCGTGTGCTGCTCCTGCTGCTGCCCTCGACCTACGCGCGACACCGCGCCGGCAAGCTCCGCTCCAAACCTGCCCGGCGCCCGACATATATAGACCGTGGCGGCGCGCCGCCGCCGCTGCTAGTGCTGCTACTGCTGCTACCGCAGTGTGGTGAAATTGAAATGATACACGACGATCTGTCATCCTGTCGCGCTCTTCAAGCAAGGCAGTACGAGTACGTACTCGCACGAGTAGTTCTTTCTGAACGGTGCATCCTCCACAAACCCAAGCCGGCGAGAGTGCACCGTAACGGGCCGCCAGCAGTCCGCCGGCGCCCCGTTAGCAAACTCCAGCACCGCTCGTCCGTATCATACTCTAGCTACGCCTCTCGAGCCTCTGTGCTCGAGCCGGTTGTTGTGTTGTGTAGAGCAAGCAGCAAGGTTGCGGCCTATGGGAGACATCTCCCATAATTTGGGGCGTTCTGCGTCGGTAGAATGCTCGGTGCGTATAGGCCAATAAAACTGAGAGACAAAAGTTACCGTAACTTTTGATCAAAAACATACTTCTCTAAAGTACATTTTTGCCGTTTTTTCAAAAATTTACATCAAATCCTCCCTTCGGGAGAATGTTTAGAGAAGTAAAAGTAAAAAAGAACAAAAAAACGCAAACACTCCACCTTTCCGCATGCATACTGCGACTCGTACACTACTTGAGTAGTCTATGGGTTGATGAATTGTTCAATTTGAGCATGCAGCAGCACACATACATTTTGTACATTGAGCCACAGGGTACAAACATCAAAACCACTTGAAATTTGGCAATATAAATAAGGGCAGCGGCGAGGGCGGGTGAAAAAAAGGCCCCGAGACCCCCACTCACATTTTTGCATTTGGGGCCGATTGGGGGGGGGGGGGGGGTGGGTATTTGTCAGTTCCTATACTAAATCCTATATAACCAATGAATTTTCCAGTTCCTATACTAAATCCTATAAAACCAATGACTTTTCCAGTTCCTATACTAAATCCTATATACTAAATCCTATATAACCAATGACTCAACCCTTGACTCAAGCACAAGTTACTTGGTTTTAGAATGGACACTTGTCAGCCACTGCGGGTATTTGTCAGTTCCTATACTAAATCCTATATAACCAATGAATTTCCCAGTTCCTATACTAAATCCTATATAACCAATGACATTTCCAGTTCCTATACTAAATCCTATATAACCAATGAATTTTCCAGTTCCTATACTAAATCCTATATAACCAATGACTTTTCCAGTTCCTATACTAAATCCTATATAACCAATGACTCAACCCTTGACTCAAGCACAAGTTACTTGGTTTTAGAATGGGCACTTGTCAGCCACTGCGCCTAAAAGTAGCAGAGGTCGGACACTGACAAAGAAGCGGACGTGGAAGGAAACGAATTAAGTTGGGGCAAGCCGAGGCGGGGGAGGGGGGCAGTTGCGACAAACCACAAACCCATGTTCCGTCTCTGACCGCAGTGCCCATTGCAACGGCCGCACGAGTGTGGTTGAGGGAGGGTAGCCGGATGATCTGCGTAGTAGTCATTCTTATGGGTTCTGCTCTCACTTCTGAAGTAGACGGTGGGATTCCGGAAGGCCGAGAACGCTAAGAACAGTTGGATCAGAAACGACGTGGCGTCGTTCTTTTGTCAAGCACGCGAGATCCTTTAAAGGAACTACAGTAGTTCGCTCAAGTTGGCACGCGCAAATTTGCGCCGAGTTCATTATGCACCTCGCGGGCTGCAACGGACACAGTGTTCCAATGTCTTGACTCATCCAACTCATCCGATTTTTCAGCACTTCGTTTGTTCGCCCTCCCTCCGACTATTATTGCAGATAAATTAAACCAAACACCACTTTCAACACTGCTTACCATCCAAATTATTCATGAAACACACAAACAACACACGTAGGGCTCGTGCGCATTGTTTCGACAACGTCTTGCTGAGCAGCTGACGCCCAAAGGCTGACAAGTAGGATGTTTAGTTTGAGCGAAAAATAAATGAAAAAAAGGGTGTGTTGGGGGGGGGGTCTCGGGTCCTTTTTTTCACCCGCCCTTGGCAGCGGCCAAAAAAAAGGTATACCTGGTCCGTTTGCGGCCAAACACAGGTACACACTTAAACTCGAGTAAAAAACGCACTCTACGTGCCCTGCCATTGGTCCAAAACTCGTTGTACCGGTTTTCGCCTCTTTAAAGCCCAGGTATACCTGATTTTGTCTACTCTGCTTGACTTTCACATTTTTTTGTCGTTTTTAAGCCCTTCACAGTTCCACCCTATCCCCCCTATACGAATACCGACGTTCGCGGAGACCCCCTCCTCCCTTCGCACCTCGCACCACACGCCCCTCGAAGGACACAATATATATATATATATATCTACCTGCACACTTCCGCCGAAATAATACGACATGGAAGGCTCCCCTTCGGGATTGTGGTTGACTTGGAATACCAGGGGCGTCGCAAGCTGAGAAGGGAGAATACAGCAGCAGGCGTTCGTTCCTCGTACTATTAATAGAAGCTACTCGTACGTAGCCACCGAGCGAGCACGAAGAACATAAAAAAAACTCTACTTTACGTTGCAAGGAACGGCAGGTTCGTGGGGTGCATTTTAAACTTGACTATAGTATGTACCTGTTTTTGGCCCCGAACGGACCAGGTGTACCTGTTTTTGGCCGCTGCCCTATAAAGAATTGTGACTGAGATCGAGATGGAGATTGCCGCATATAGTCAATGTCGCAGAAAAACTCAGAATTGCCTTTTATCGGGCAAAAATTACCAAGAATGGATCGGCACTGTTTCCGGACGCAATCTCCATCAACCTTTGTCACACTAATAGTAATAATGTCAGAACGGTAATTGGGTTAAAGCATTACATCAACGGGCAGTAGAGTAGCAATCGAAGTAAAAGAAAAAGGCCGGATTGCTGTATTTGCTAGTTGCTTGCTCGTGGGAAGTAACCTCAGGCATACGTACTGACAACTAAAGCCTGTTGGGAGAGTCGCTGATTGATGATATAAATAGCTGTACATCTGTACATACCTCGACTGACGAAGTGCAGCACCTGTTTCGGAGATGGGCCAACGTCGAGCGCACCTCACACACACGACGAGTAGATAGATGCAGCTTTATTGTAGAAAAAATAGTCAAACTGGAATCAGTACACTGCCGTCTGTCAAAAACGTACCAGACGGCGACCGCACGCAGTGACGGCAAGAGCTTGGTCACCCCGAAGCGAGTGGCACAGGATGGAGGCCTCAGTTGTAGTGGTCGAAGCCGCTGCTCCGGCGCCAGCCAGGAATCAGCGAAGAAGGCAGTACCTCGTCCTGTTTTATCATTTGAAAATCAATTTATGAACGAGCGCAGAGCAACTACTTGCCAATTGAGTGCGTTATGGGCACGCGTTTTGATCCTCCGAAACTTAGTCTTCTAAAAGGAGTGCTCCTGTCAGGCACAGGTGTGCCAAAACGCAACGACCCCTCAAACCCTTTCCTCCCTTCTCGGATTCGGTCCGGGAGTCGTTGCGGGCGGGTCCCCTATATATGATAAAACGAGTGGGTCGTATCACATTGCTCGACAGGAATATTGGTGTCGTCCGTCGCCCCGATAGTCAATGATGATATCATAGAGCTTGTTTCTAAACGCTGCTGTCAAACGTGCTCTGTGTAGCCACGTGCCTATACCGTGGGTCGTCAAGGAGAGAGTGGTGTATAATGTATACTCGTACCACCAAATACCAAATACACACACACAAGTAGAGCCAGTACCTGTCGTCAAAGGCCCATCATGAACACCACACACAGGAGGTAAGCCGCACCAGGTTTGTCACCGGCTGCACCCCTCACACATATACGAGCAGTATCATTCTATCAAAGCCCGGGTCTCATCATCATTGTATCGCAGACTGCTCCCAGGAGGGAGCAGCTTCACCTCTCCACCTACGGGGCATACTAAATAATGCCCCGATACATAATACGAAACCCCACAATATATGAAACCGCCACATACGGGAAATCAGTATCGAGCAACCGCATACCACAAACAGCCCCCCTATTCGGTGCGCGATACGATAGGTCCCGAATACTTATCACCAATTGCCAGGTAAAACGGCAAGTCCCAAATTCCATAATAAAGCACTGCCAAGGTAAAACGGCAACCCCAAATTCAATCCTTCATCATTGCCAAGGTAAAACGGCAACCCCAAATTCCATCCTCAAGAATTGCCAACGTAAAACGGCAATCCCGATACCAAATCTCTCAATCTCGATTCCAGTATATATCTCCTAAACTATAGCGAGACAGTAACTACGGGAAGGGGAAAATCCAACAAACGTGAGTATGCTGGTAAAACCTTCAAACAAAATCAATAACACCGTCTTCACATAAATACCGTACCGCCCGATAACATCGGCCCCCCTGTTGTGTACTCTGTAAGAGCACAACAACAGAACATCTCTGATATATAACACCTCAAATCAAATCATAGCAGCCCCCCTGCTTGACACTCCCCTCGGAAGTATACAAGAAGACAACAATCCGCATCTGAATCCAAAAGTACCATAGGTATCAGTAATTGGTTCCCCTGTACGTTGTGCGCAGTTAACCAATAGCCAAAGCGTACGGCACGATTCATCAAGACCATCGGCATACTCTATTGGCGTATTAACCTTATTCAACGTATGGGTACCTCCCAACACTTTCTCCATTTCCTTAAGAACTCCTGAAGTTGGACGTTAATTCTTCAAGTACTTCCAAAAACATCCCATGCACATCGAAAACCCCTACTATTATCCCCCAAAACCAAATGCCCCAAAACCCCCGGAAAAACAAACAAACAAACGAACCAGTGGATGAAATCACAACAAGTTCATCACAGAGTCACGGTCAAGCGAAACGTCTCAGCATGCAACGGTTTGATGAGAAAGTCGGCATGCTGCTCTGCCGACCGTACGTGTTAATCTCAAACTACCCGTTAAACACATGCTCCAGACATCTACGTCCTAGAATCAAACCATACACAGATACCAGCGCGCATAACTGCTCCACCAGAGACAGACGTCCGATCAGTAGCCTTGCATGTATAGTCCGCATCCACGTACGATAAAACCCCAACTGGACTCGACTATCTGCGATGGAAAGTCTTCGTCGTGTTACCGAGTACAACTACTATCTCCCCCCTGCTCGGAAGACGACAAAACATCCATCGCATGGTTAATAGTAAAATCCTGCGACATCAGTGTGACTCAAAAACCCCTCAATCATAAAATCAAAACCAAACTCAAGTCCAAACCCACAAACCAGAAACATCAGCGATCTATATCAAATAAGCGCCGCAGACAACGAAACAAACAGAACGTCGTTGTCGTTGTATGCATTCACTCACGTACAAGACTACTCGGTCCAGCGTTATAATTCAACTATCCTCCTACCAAAAACAAGCATTTAGGCCCTCGATATACCAGGTAAGGCATCGTCTTTCAATCATACCCCAGGTCATGATAAATGGACTGCCATAACCGGATAGGTGACAATGTACAGCTGTTGATGCTGTTATTTTATAGTATTCTGACATCGTACTTCAGAGGTCGTAGTACGCAATTCAGAATGCCAAATATCAGGTACCAGTATAACAGGTGCATATAACTCTACTCGTATATCCAATGCAAACATATTACAATCCAAGCGTCATAAATATTTCGGCTCGTCAATTCCTACTGAAACAAAACGATCCAAAAACATTTAATCTACTGTGGGTCATTGCTACTAAACGACCCCAACCCCACGCGCTCAACCCCCGTCTCCTGCTCCCTACCCCACGGACTCGACGCTTGTCTTCCGCCGCGGCTCAACGTCACCGCGGCATGGACTACATCTCATAAATCCGCAGGGTTAGGGTGCATTTTGACTCGTTGAGCAAAGGGTGCATCGGGTGGTTACTTTCAGCGCCAGGAACCAAGTCAAATCGTTAGATAACGAAACACATCATTATGCACTATGTCTGTGGGTAGAATCATGCCATCAAACCCCCCCTCGTGATTCTTCCCAGTACAACAGTAGTGACAAAACATTCCGTGTGCAAGGGCTTGGTGAGGAAATCAGCATTGATTTTCACACATCAATATCATGTACCAGGTACTGCTGTAGAACCAAGCATAAATCAGCAGTAATTCTTCAACACATTGATCACTAAAACAGTGGAGCAAAATTAGCAGTAATTTTCCCACATTGTATATAATGCGCTGAAAAATCAAGTAATTTTCCAGCACATTTATATCAGGCATTGCAGAATCAAGCCTATCATGGCATCACAACCCCCCCCCCGTGATTCCAACAGCAAGACACACAAAATATAGCGGTGGTGCATCATACCCGTAGGGTACAATCACACAACTATAGCAGTCCCACGTACCAGCCAATTGTTGACTTGCCTGGATCAAACGGGAACGTTCGCTCTCCTACCCAGTTCCCATTCAACCACACACATAGCTGCGATCCACCATACCAGGGGTACAAGCTCACCACAACTACAGCAGTCCTGCTCAAATATGCCGGCCAAGACACAGAGAAGCACAAAAACAAAATAACAGACCAAGAAAATCCAGTCCACTGAATCAACCAACAAGAAAGTTGGCCAGACTGGAAAATATAACATGCCTGCTTCCCTGGATCAAATGGAAAAGATCGCGCCCCGCTGCCGCAGATGCTGCTGCTGCTGCTCCCCTCTTCCACGAGCTCCACCTCTGGCCGTCTGCCGTCAACCCCCCCCCCAAGCCCATCCCGTTCCTCTGGTTTCCCTGGGTCGAAGGGGTACGAGCCACTCTGGCCCAAACCAATCTGCGGCACTCCGCCACCGTCCCCACCGAGCTCCACCTCAGGCAAAGCAACACAAAGCTCCACCACCTTCGCCTGAGCACCACCAAGCCCCACCACCTTAGGCCCAGCCACTCCAAGTTCCACCACCGCAGCCTCAGAACCGAGCTCCTTCTCCTCAGCCTCGGGCTGCTGCTGTACGGCATCAGCGAGCTTCCCCAGCTCAGGCTCAGGCTGCTGCTGTACAGACGCCGCTACCAGCGCACGCGTACCACCGAGCTCGTGCGCCTCGGACGCAGTCACACCAAGCTCGTCGAAGCTCCGGTACGGAACACCAATTCCTCCAGCTCGTCGCTTGGCGGACTGCAACCTCTCCCACCAGGCTTGCTTCTGCAGGAAGGTACGCGGTCGAGGTCCATGATACATGTTCCACAGCTCCTCGCGCGCAGCCGCTCTACGGGCATCCCTTTCCTTGTTGACGACATCCAGCTCCAACATCAGGTCCTTCATCATCTGCTGCCGAAGCAGTTCGCTCTCCCCTGGCATAGCACTACCCCTCCTAGTCGTAGACCTCGGCACTACAGGCTCCACCTGTGGCTGCTGTAGCGCCGCCGTTCCAGCCTGCGGCACGTTGCTGTACTCCGGCGCGTAGACGATAGTGGGCTGGGCAGTGCACTGCCTGGCCATGTGACCATAGGCCAGGAACCCATCGCACACGCTGTTTGGTGCAAAACAAATCGCTGCCTCATGCCCTCGAGCCCCACAGCGTTCGCACGTGTAGAAAGCGCTCATAGACGCTCCTGGAGGTAGAGGGGACTCGGGCTGGTACCAGCCGTTTCCGGCGTTACGAGTCCAACCAGTGCCCCCCGGCCTTTGCTGGTGCTGATGCTGCGGCTGAGGTGGGTACTGCTGCTGGTAACTGTGACCTCCACCCCAATGCCGCTGCTGTTGCCGCTGATGCGGCCAGGCGCCTCCATACTGCTGCTGCTGCTGCTGCTGCTGCTGCTGCTGCTGCTGCTGCTGTGGCCCTGCGCCTCCATACTGCCGCTGCTGTTGCTGCTGCTGCTGCTGCTGCTGCTGCTGCTGCTGCTGCTGCTGCTGCCCGGCGCCCTCAAAATAAAAGACCATCTCCATAGTCAGTCCCCCCCAATACCACTCCCCCTCTCGCACAGTATAGCGCTCCAACAGCCTCCGGGCCCGAAGCAACGATAATCGTGTTTCTAAACGCTGCTGTCAAACGTGCTCTGTGTAGCCACGTGCCTATACCGTGGGTCGTCAAGGAGAGAGTGGTGTATAATGTATACTCGTACCACCAAATACCAAATACACACACACAAGTAGAGCCAGTACCTGTCGTCAAAGGCCCATCATGAACACCACACACAGGAGGTAAGCCGCACCAGGTTTGTCACCGGCTGCACCCCTCACACATATACGAGCAGTATCATTCTATCAAAGCCCGGGTCTCATCATCATTGTATCGCAGACTGCTCCCGGGAGGGAGCAGCTTCACCTCTCCACCTACGGGGCATACTAAATAATGCCCCGATACATAATACGAAACCCCACAATATATGAAACCGCCACATACGGGAAATCAGTATCGAGCAACCGCATACCACAAACAGAGCTTACTCGTATCATAGCTTCAAATGCTACTCTAAAATACTCAATATTAATAGCTTTGGTACCCAAGTTCAAATCTTACCGTGGTGATATTCTGACCTCATTCGAAAACAAAAAAAATCAACTGCTTAGAGCTAGGAATACGAGTAGTACCTTCGAATCGTGGGGAGGCGGAACTCGACGCGACTTGACGAGGGGAGAAAGGGCTGAAATAATATTGCGATAAAAATTCAAGGCACTTACCATCGTGGGGATGGAGAAGAAGAACCTACTTTGTTACCCCGGATCTGAGTCACGAAAAAGGGGGAGAGAGAAACGAAGGGCGATCGTAATAATGAATGAGCTGGAAAATATATAAATTAACAACATCTTGTCGTTGCATAACAGCCGCGAGCAACAGGCACCCAGGCTGCTCCATACGAACAATTCCCCGTCTCGAGAATACATATGATATGAATGAATAGGTATGACAGGTAATGAGTTAGTATGACAGGTAATGAGTTAGAAGCCTATTACTGAAGTAGTTTATTATTACAGTAGTTCGCAGAAGCAAGGATATTTTGCTCTCTTGTGCACAGAAGCCCGACAAATAATGTCGTTTCTGCAGTCGTTCTCAGTTTTGCTCTCTTTACGTTGTTTTCCTTTCTATTTCATCCCACTTATTTTCCTTTCATTTCATTGGATTTGCATTGTCTGTCGCATCCCGTCTGGGAAAAGCACGACACTTTCTTTCTTTTTATATTGGCATGTTTTTGTTTGGTTGTTTGATTGTTTGTTGGTTTGCTTTTCGTACGACGTAGTACGTTTGTTTTTTATTCTTTATGTTTTCCTTTTCGCTTTTTCTATGATGTTTTACTCTTTTTCTCTTTCATGCACCTGTATTGCTAGCAGGGTAGGTCTTGCCTGTAGCACGAGTATATGGCATTTCATTGTCTGCTCTGCTTACTGCATCGCAAGCGTACTATCTATTTGTCGTAGTTTTGTGACCACTCAACTGGCCAAAAAGTAATAAACAATAATTGTTGTTGCCCTCGATGGAATGCAATCGATAGTTGTTCTCAGTTTGGTTGTGTTTTTGTTGTTGGTGAATAATCGGCACATATACTGTTAACTGCTGGGTGGTGGAAAGCACGGGTTTTCAGCGCAAACAGTCTACGAGCGGGGGGGGAAATCTTGTGATAAATGACATTTCCAGGTGTATTTGACGCGTGGGGCGGCCGTGGCTGGCTGTGGTGCGGCGCCGATCGGGGCCGGGTGGCACACGGTCGAGCCGGTCTCCCGCGGGACATACGGAAACCGGCGTAGTCGTGAAGACCCAAAACGACATCATCATCACCACTAACAACACTACCGAAGCGTACTATATTATAAGGATACGTACCACGTATATTTTTCAGTAAAAGGGTGCTTATATTTTGGTACAGAGAGGCAAATAATCGAATACATTTACGGTCTTTTACATGCTACTACTGTGAATCACATAGCACGAGAACGACACGACGAGTTGTTCTGCCGATTAATTATCTTATGACACAATACCAGAGGTATTTAATTAGGGTACGAATCAACGAAGACAAGATTCAACTATAATCGATTTCAAATCATTTTCCTGTATGAATCCAATCGTTTTTTTTCCGATTTCAAGAGAAAATATGGCTTTGCGTCCTATCGGGTGAAACCACGTATGTTCCGTAAGTTGTCAAAATGTGACTGATATCGGAATAAAGCGACATTCCACAGAACACTCGGTTGACATGTACCGAGGAGAGAAGCTGAGAGCGACGGCGTGCATCGTCCAGTGCACGCCACCTACAGCCTCTGTTTGTTTTTTAAGGCCCAGGCTAGGAAGCTGTCACTCTCAGCTTCGCTTGGCTGGACGGAGGAAGCCCTCAAACGCCACGCACCGGACACCGACAGCGATCCAGCTATCGAACTCTTGAGTATTTCCTCCGGGTTTTGCGTCGATCGCTTCGTTCTCGTCGGACTTGGCCGATCGAGCTGGTGGAAAAATTGGGCTTGCGGCCGTCATGATTTGTTTTGAAGAGCCACCGCCGGGTCACGTTGTGCTATGGTCTGTAGCCGTGGGCGCGGGTGTTGCTCTGGTCGCCACTCGTTGAGGTTAACGATTTATCGTCTTGTTGGTGGTTGTCCATAACAGCCCAAACAGCGACGGATCACCTCGGGACGTTCACCCCGTGGGAACATGTCATGCATATTGGATTAATTTGGCAAAAACCATAGTAGTTTAGGACTTCTGTCGGAAATCGATCGGATCGACCTTCCTTTGCCCCAAAGTATAAAAGACTTCTCGGTGATTCATTTTTTTACTAATTAGATGAAACTTCAATTCGATTTGAACCTTTCATTCGTAAATATACGGGCCCTTATTTAGTCATCCCATTTATCATTTTCGCTCTCTCCTCTCGTTGCTGGCTTGGAAGCAATATCCTCTTCGATACAGGAAACATATTATTTCCCTGATTAAAACCTCTGACGAAGGAGACTAAAAGCGTGTAAGCTGGGAAGCCACAAGGTAGATGGAACCACAGGAGGAAAGAACGCTGACCGGAGCGGGTGCGAGCGAATGTTATCGCAGACCCTCGGTCTATCTCTCTAATAATCCGCCAGTCGGGTTGTTAAGATGTTTCTCCCTGAATCAGCCCATTAGTCGGATAGCTACAGTAGCCCAATAAACTTCCCCAAGACGCTTAGGTTAGCTGTTCTTGTCTAATCGTCCTATCATACCCCAGGGGTATTACCAATCATACCCAAAGGGTAATATCATTCCTGTGACATTCTAAGCGCTACGCCTACGAGCCCTCTCGTCTTTAGGGATATTCTGATGCACAGAATGTTCCTATGGGCTTACAAAGACTCGGTGCTACTGCCTATCTGATCTACGAAGGAAACTTCCAAGGTTATGTTCTGTAGGGTACCTACAGAACCATACCCGGGGTATTTACCCCGGGTATTACCCTACAGAGAACTTCTGTGAGTTCTGTAAGGGTTTGATACCCTTACCCGGAACTTCTGTTAGTTCTGTACGACCTTCATACCCGTACCCGGAACTTCTGTAAGTTCTGTACGCCCCGTTTCACAATACCCGGGGTACCGGTACAACGTTTTTTTACCTGCCCGGAACTTCTGTGAGTTCTGTACGCCCGTGCCACAATACCCGGAACTTCTGTGAGTTCTGTAAGGGTTTCATACCCTAACCCGGAACTTCTGTAAGTTCTGTAAGACATTCATACCCGTACCCGGAACTTCTGTAAGTTCTGTAAGACCTTTGGCACAATACCCCGGGTAAGGGTATACCCTCGTCACAATACCCTGGGTGCCGGTACAGATGTCAGGAGACGGTCAGTCAAGGGGAAACGAGCATCGGTCAAGGGTTTGGATCCGAGTGTTCGACACTAAAAACTTGTAGTTTGGCGTCAGTCAAGGATAAAAAAGACAAATTGCCGTCAGTCAAGGAGTGAAAGTGCCGTCTCCTGACGTATTTGTTGAGGAGTGATGATATGCATTCTGACGTCATGTCACACCAAAAACGAAATAACGAAATTACATTGTGCCACCCCCTCCGCTCACACCCACTCATAAACCGAGCACATTTCGCCGCCCAAAGATGAAAATGATACGTTCTATTAATAATATTGATATTAGACTGTGTAACAGGTGCGTATGATATTATATACTATATATTATCCGTATATTATGTATTATACGTATTGTACGTATCGTAATCGTACGTTCACGTCGTACGTACACATCGCATTATACGCATCGTAATACCTACCTGTACGTACGTACGTAGCTACTCTTGTTTTTTTTGTCGGTTCACCGGCGCTTTCACGAGGACACAAGAGCAGTAGGGGGCACGGAATTAGAAACAGGGTATTATTTAATAGTGAAAAAGCCACTCTGATATTTAGAGGAAATCATAAACTTCGAGATTCGTTTATATTGAAGTTATTATGTTATTGTAGCGTTGAGAGCACCCTGTCTTGAATAAGAAATGCAGCTTTGGCCAGCTTTTCTGTTTTTTGTAAGGTGTCCTGTACTACTGCTGTACAGCAGTACAGTACACCTAATGAGAAAAAGGCTATAAAGAAAGCCAGGCTCATATTCAAAAGGAGAATAAAAAATTCGGGATCGTTATGTTGAAAATAGTGTAGAAAGCACCCTCTCTCGCATAAGAAATCCAGCCTGGACCAGATTTTATATTTCTTACTACTCGTAGGTGTCCTGTACGGTATTGGTATGAAAACTTTGCAAGATTGTTTCTATAGGTTACGTAGATAACCATACCCGGGGTTTTTCCCGGGTATTACTACCCTACAAAGAACTTCTGTGAGTTCTGTGCGACACTCATACCCGTACCCGGAACTTCTGTAAGTTCTGTACGCCCGTGCCACAATACCCGGGGTACGGGTACAAAGTTTTTATACCCGTACGGAACTTCTGTGAGTTCTGTACGCCTGTGCCACAATACCCGGAACTTCTGTGAGTTCTGTAACACTTTCATACCCGTACCCGGAACTTCTGTAAGTTCTGTACGACATCTATACCCGTACCCGAAACTTCTGTATGTTCTGTACGCCCCGTGCCACAATACCCGGGGTAACGGTACAACTATTTTCGACCCCCACGGAACTTCTGTGAGTTCTGTACGCCTGTGTCACAATACCCGGAACTTCTGTGAGTTCTGTAACAATTTCATACCCGTACCCGGAACTTCTGTAAGTTCTGTAACACTTCCATACCCGTACCCTAAATCCACAAACCCTACAGAACCTGACCTTGGAAACTTCAGTACATGAGAATAATCTTAGGGTCACAAGGCTTTTCACCTGTTGTATATTTTTGTCTCAACCATTCTCGAGCCTTAAGGTACCACATCACACACAGGAGTCGATCATGTGTCCCATTTATGGTTGCTACTAAATTAAAACGTCCGACCCACTTGAGATGTAATGAACCAACTCTTATTAGGCCGTTTCTTTTGAAGTTTTAAGTTAGGTTCATAAATGGTCCCCTTTTATCATTTTATATCGTCTGTTTGTGCATAAGGTAGGTGTAGTTTCTTATATGGTGGCGTATGACAAAACAACACATACATGTTTTTTATGTGAAACGGACACCACCGAAGACGAGGTACCACGCACTACGACGTACGCATACTTTTTACTTCATATATATACAAGGTCTCCGCTCCGCGGTCCGCTCCGCGGCCGCCCGCTACGCTCGCCCAAGGAAACGGGTATAAGAGGCCCATGATTAGTGCAAGCACCGACTCGAAAATGCCAAGAGGTTAATGGTGCACAGCGAACGCCCGGCGGCCTTGACATGCATACAAAACATGCTCGAGGTGCACATTAGCTCCATGCGCTAGCGCAACAAAGCTGTGTATGCTCGAAATAGAAAGCACAGCAACACGGCTCACAGCATGGCGCTGCCCTGCCTGCTGTGGGCTTGATGTTGGCCTTTTTCGTGAATATGTGTGGTACTACTAGGAACCGTAGTAAATAGGACCGACCGTAAATACAAAAATTGTGATATTTATTAGTTTTACTATCAATACTTGGTCCTGTTTACTATGCTCCCCTCCGTAATAGTACATCAAAACAGTACTAGTAGTATTAATAGTAGTACTTCGTACTTTAATTGTATGAAAGAGAGCACGGCATAGCACGGTCGTCAATATGTACGACAAACAAAAAAAAAACTGCGAAAGGCGTACGCATATACGTATACAAGGTTCCCCTCCGTGACATGCCTAGGGGAGTGGCGCAAGAACGAATTGAAAACCAAACTCGTACATAATTCGATATCCTACGCAAGCATATTACATCATAATACGACGATATGAATTATCTGCATATTACCGTACATGCAGGGTACGTGCATACTATTTTTTAGAACTGTATCAGATGACCTGCGCACTTTTGGGGGTAAAACGACTTGGAAATAGTGTGGAACCCTTACTGTTGACTGCATATTTTTAATAGATTTTCCTAACGATTCCGCCAAATATTATATTATGTTCGCCAGTGTGTTTATGTATGTCTTTGTGGTGTGAAGAGGCACCACAGTTGACTTGGGTCTAGAAGGGGATCGAAATAGACTCGATTTCAGAGTTAGGGTCGGAATAATAATCATCATGGTTTTATGTGGGGGATCGAACAATGACTTGGTTTTTGTGTTAGGTTCGAAATTGGCCTGGTTTTGGTGCGGAGGGTCGAAATTGACTTATTTTTTGTGTCAGGGCCGAAAATGACGGTTTCTTTTTCCCTTTGGTTTGTTTTATGTTTGTATTATGTACGTGCGTAACCCAGACACCACAGACAGCACACGAGCAGTGCAGAGCAATAAAACAGCATGAAGCGCGTGCGGTAGTTTGGTACGCCCTGTATTGCTGTGGCGTCCTTGTACTCTTGCTGTACTGTGTGTATGTGTTTTTTTTTTATCGGACCCTGTGATCTGTTGTTATAAGGGGTAGTCCGTGGTCACAGGACAGGCTCCAGAAAGCTCTGGAGTGGAAGAACACCCCAGGGAAAAATAATACACTATATACAGAGTACAACGCAGTACGTAGTGCTGGGGGTCTCTGCTGTTGCGTGGTACATGCATGCTGCCACAGGTCCAACAACACACTGCTTGCTGGTGGTGCTGCTGCTAACTGTGCAGCAGATCCACAGTCGATACTGGCTAAGGCGCTGGATACACTCACACACTAAATACTGGAAATATTCAGAGTCTCGTCACCTCGGGCGTCTTTCGAACAGTGGGTTAGGGGATAACAATGCACGGTGCGCCTTTTCACCCCGCATACCAAGGTCAAGTCATTTTCGGCCCGCAGACAAAGAGCAAGTAAATTTCTATCCCCCACTAAAAAGGAAAAACATATGAACGAGAGTCTCGAACTGACCACTTCAAACAAATTACCGGGCATCGCACTCATTTGACCATATTACGAAAGAGTCAAAACATGTTTTATACTGGCGTGCGTGTCCACAGCAGTGAGTGCGTGACACGCAGCACATACACATACACAGCAGCAGCGCAGCAGAAGGAGAGAGGTAGAGATGGCCGATGACGGATCATAGCCTCCGATAAAGCAACTACTGCTGCTGGAGCCACAGCAGTATAGCGCGGACCTGCCACATGCACGTGATGTTGCCTGCTGCTGCTCGTGTTGCTGGCCGGGGTTGCAACGTGTTGTTTGTGTTCTCTTTGCATGTTATCTGATGTCTAAAAGTTTGGTGGTGTGCTTGGGGCAAAAACCCGCAACACCAGAAATATAATAACAGTTGCCGTACTCACACGTAATAAAAACGGCCCTTACATTTCGGTCCAAAGTGACCCTGGATGTCATAAACACACAGCACAACAACAAATAATGCAAGATAGGTGGCGGACTACGGACAGCAGCCTTCGATAAAACAACTACCTACAGCAGTAGTATAGCCCAGATGGATGTGCCACTCACGCACGATGTTCCCTACTCGTGTTGGCGGCAACGCTGTAACGCCGTGCTCTGTGCATGTTGTCTGTTGTCTACTGGTATCTGGTACATGTTTCTGGCCTGTGTGCATGTGAGAGAGAAAAAAACAGACAACATCTAAAAACAGAACATCGTTATTTACTGGCACATACGTACGAAACACGGCCTCATGCTGAGAACCCGGGAAATCCGCTTATCCACTCCCGCGGGAAAAAAAACTTCGAGCGCCCGCCACGCGAGCCACAGAGCTCGGATCGAGCTCAAACCTCGACCAATGTGTCCGGCCGGGCCTCCCGTGTCGGGGTACTTAGCGTTTTGCCGAAAAGCGCTCGCGTGGAGAGGAAAGTTGCGAAAAGTGCAAAACTTTCACAAACATAACTAACATATATAGGACCTTCGGGGAGTGGGGTGTTCCCCGCGGGATGACGCAAGCTGGCATGTTACAGCGGAAAACCGACCATTGTCATCCAGCGGTACCCGTATAAAACGGTTGTTGCTAACGTACGCATTTAAGTTTAGAAGAAAATTGGGGTTATGCCACATGAAAATGAAACACGTATTTGTCTCACAAATCGCGACGTCACATTTTTTTTTTAATTTGTCAAAACTTGTCATTTTCACGGTGTGTGGTATATATCAGGAGTGGCAAAACCGTCATAGTTGGTCCCGTTTCGGGGCATTGACCATCCTTCTCGTGTGTACGTGTAGCAAACGGCAGCAAGAAGACGTAATCGCATAATGTACATCAGGCAATATACAACAGTAAGTAGCAGTAGCAGCGAGCAGTGTAGCGTGCAGCAGAAGCAGCACAAGCAGCACTATAATCATATTGATACTACCTACAGCGAGCACCAGAAAAACTACGACATATATAGATGTTTACGTTAAGCAGTAACCGCAGCACAGTGTTATTGTTGCTAAATGTAGCGCACAGCAAAGCGGTACAGCTAGCAGGTGAAGTATTGCAACTTTACACTTTACTACTCGTACGGGTGATATTTGTTATTGTAAGCATATACGTCATATAACGTGTATGTATGTATACTTGGTACGTGCAAACGCGTACGTACACGTGCTTACGTACAACAATATACGTACGTTCCTCACCGCCCGAGGGATAAATAACGACGTACTTCATCTGGCATGTTCGTACGGTACATCATATAAAAATCCATACCTGGCTTACTATGTTTTGACGCGCAGTCGATCGATCTTCCAGCAGTAGTAACAACAGCACAGTATACAGCAGGAATCACTATTATTAATAATTGTCTCCCCACTACTTGCAGCAGGAAGGAGCAGCAAAACTGTAAATGTTGTAGAGTACATAAAACAGGACGTTTAATAATTTTCCGGACAAATTGGTACACAATGATCGCTCGTTTCGTTGCAGGCACCTGGTGGTGCAGCAGCATCCTCATGCTCGCCCGTCACCACCATATGGCTGCACACGCCGTTGATCCAAGGTGACCAAAAAATAACAGAAACCAGATACCATGAAAACCCGATATCATGTCAAAAGAGAGACTCGAATTTCGCAAAAAAACGACGGATCGAACACGAGGGGACGCGAGCAGCGTCTGGCTTGCGAGCACACGTGAGTCGCTGTCCGGTGCAAAAAAAAAAAAAAAAAAGCAGCAACACACTACTATATTGATTGACAGTTTATATGTCGCTGCCGTTGTTGCTGTATCTATCATAGTCTGGCCCATACATACAGCAGTAGATATGTACCTGGTACGAGGTACGTAACAGAGTAGTTTATTTCTGGCCAGAAATGTAAAGAACGTTTGGATATTAATGTTAACATAAGACCGATTATTATTTTTCCGAACATATATGTGCTACTTGGAAAATGCGAGCATCGCACGGAAGAGTGCGGATAGATCGTACCTCGCACGAGTACGTACGTAGTACGTTGATCGTTTCGTGCACCCAGACCTGTGGTGCGCCAGCACGCGTGCCCCATGTCCTGTGTAAACCTGTGATACCACACAGCACAGCAGCAAGCAGCAGCATAGGACTACGAGTACTGCTGCAGCTGTCTGTGGCTGCTGTATCACGACGTGGAACGTACGAAGAGTATGCATGATACTCGAACACGTGCTTGCTTTTAGAAAATTCCAAGGTACGAACGAGTAAAGCAGTACGTATGCACGGAAAAGAGTGTTATACAGGGAGATACGCGTATATATCCATGCAGACCTGGCGGCGCAGCCGCGTGTCATGATACACCTATCAGGCCACCCTTCTCCACAAGGCAAGGGCAGATATGCCCCGACGCTGTCACGCTGGTGGTGTTGCATGCACGCACAATCGAAGTTTGCTCGATGTGGCGTCCGATCGGTTCTGCCCTCTTTGTGACGTGAGTTTGTGCTCTTGATGCATGATCTGTTCGAAATTCGGCATGAACAGTCGACACGCAGACTGAAATAATCATGATTGCTCATAGGGCTACAGACTGTGGCGAAGGCGGGGAGTTTTCAACGAGTACGCAGGATTCTTAGTCGAAGCGACGTTTGCCGCACAGAATTCGCAAAGTGGGTTACACGTTCTGTGTGTAGACGTATAGTACTATACAGCAGCAAGCAGCAGCAGCGTAGGATCACGGGCACTGCTGCTGTTCTCGCTGCTGTATCACAAACTGGTACGTCCGAAGAGTATGCATGATACGTACCTGGTAAACTTCAACACGTACGTGCTTGTTGTATTTCGAAAGGCATATAGTCTACGAGTACAGCAGCAGTGTGTGCGAACGGAAACCAGTGTTGCGCCAGGAGATAAACACGTACGTATCCGCGCAGACCTGGCGATGTAGCAGTATGCCATGAAACACACATACATCAGGCCATCCTGCTGCACAATGGCCGATATGCCCCAACTTGTCACAATGTGCTGCTGTTGTATGAGCGCATGTTCGAAGTATGGTCGACGTGTCGTCCGATCGATGCCCTCCTTGTTGTGGCGTGCGCGTGTGCTCTTAAGCTGCATGTGCCCTCTTCGAAACCCATAAAGGCTGAAGGGATCGTGATTGTCCGTTATGTATAGCGATAGGGCTACAGGCTACAGGGTGTGGCAAAGGCGGGGCGTTTTTCACAGTAGAAGCGGGTTGAACTTTGCCCTGCTCGGCTCAGCCGAGTGGGACGGGGTACCCCGGGAAACCTACTCTATTTTTTCGGCTTCGCGAGCGCCCCTTCGGGGAGTGGGATGGTCCCCGTGGGGTGACGCAAGCTGGCATGCGACAGGGAAAAAACTATCACTCGTCATTAATAGCGGTCACTCGCCAATAATAGCGGTACTCGTAGTCGTAATTGAGGAATTCTTCCTTACAAACGCAACATGATTCCATAAATTGGGGTTATATATCACCAGACAAAACCCGTTTTGTCGCGAATGGTGACGTCGATGTTGCTGAAGTTTGTAAAAAAAACAAATGTCAAGATTCGCGAAAGTGTCAGCTTTTTTCGTCGCGATTTAATATTTTGTTTTTGTTCGTGAGGAATGACAGTACTTAGGTGCCACAGCAAACAGCGTATACGTATAGGTACAGCAAGCCCTGTGTACAGTAGCAGTAAGAAATAGCGAACATTGTATGTACGAGTACTGTAGCAATTTGTGACCAATGATAGGATTCGCGAAAGTGCCAGTTTTTTTGTCACGGTTCGTGTTTGTATGTTTTCGCAATACTCGTAGAATTGATCATTTTAAAGTACCACAGCAAGCAAACAGTACGTATACATGTACCTACAGCAAGCACAGTTATAGAACAATAGGAGCGGAAAGCACAACAAACAGTTTTGTTTAACAGCAGTAGTAAAAGCAAGTAGTGCAGCAGGCGGCACTTTTTGTACCTACAGCAAGCAGCAGCAAGACACTCCCATACTATATATGCTGTATTTGGCATACATCAAGCATTGCCAACACAGCAAGCAGCTCCACTGTTACTGCTGCTGCAGTTGGTTGCTGTATGCAAAATGTCACTTTATGCAGATCATAATATGTGCAGCAGCAGTAAATATACACCAGTATCCAGCAGCAGCAACAGCGGTAAAAACAATGTACAGCTGCAGCAGTCACCATTCTTGACTGGTGCTACGGTAGGGGGGTCGTGTATAGGTATAGGTTTTTCACCTGCACAGAGCCACTCTGCCGAGTGACTGCATTACTCCGTTGTACTCATAACCGTTTTTTGTTTCATGTTGTCCTGTATGCACCGCCATTGGAAGTGTTGTTACGTAAGACTAACAAACATTGTTTTAGTCCAATTTTCAGTTAGATTCTGAGCCACTCGTCCGACTGGCCAAAATCCGGTACTGAAAATGCGGGTACCCCCCCTATCGTAGCACCAGTCTCTTCTTGTGTACGCACTCTATACATACAGCAGCAATAATAGCTGCTAAGTTATACTTTTGTCGAAGATTGTACGCAGACTACCTACTTACAGTAAAATGCTACACCAACAAACCCATGATACATGTGTATACTAAATCTAAAAATCACTTGTATAATATATTAGAGTGTTTGCGATTTATCTCGATATGATACGTGCCGTCATGTTTTGCGTGATTTGATAAGAAAAAAAGAAAAAAACGCCGTTCCCCAAAGTTGACCAAAAGCAATAACAGAACACAGATCACCACGAGAAATGCCCGATATCCGATCGTGTCATAACTTAAGTATTGGGAGAAAGCGACACGAGCCCACGAGCGTTCAACACGCACAGCAGCAGACGACGCGTGACAGTTGTAGGACGCTCGCGACGGTGTGGGGCAAAGGAGCCAACAGCAGCAGGAAAATAAGAGAAAATACAAAACGCAATACAAACTAAAAATATACCGGAAAATGGCAGCCAGGCTGTAGACGCACATACATGCTGGCGGGGCAATAATTTCAATACGACAGCAGAAGCAAAAACAAAGCCATACTTTTTACAGGAAAAAGAAGCCAGTCAACAATCACACAGCAGCAGGCAGGCTGTAGACGCACACGCTGGCGAGGCAACCAACCTCGCCCTCGGCCGCGGCCCGCGGCCCGCGCGGCGCGCTCGCGAAGCCGAAAAAATAGAGTCGGTTTCCCGGGGTACCCCGTCCCACTCGGCTGAGCCGAGCAGGGCAACGTGAAACCCGCTTCTACTGTGAAAAACGCCCCGCCTTTGCCACACGCTGTAGCCTGTTCGTAGCCCTATACATGACGGACAATGCTACGCCCCATATATATACACGCCCTTCGTACATAATTCGAAATCATTACACAGCAGCACAGCAGTACGTACAGCAGCACAGCAGTACGTACAGCAGTAGTAGTAGTGTAAAGAACGTTTGGATATTAATGTAAATATATAACAGGTTCTTACATTTCCGAACAGAGTGGTGGTAGTTAAAAAACTCCGAGCATCGTATCATATGATACGAAAGAGTGCACCGTTTCGACAGACATGTGATGCACCAGCACACGAGCCTCACGCCCTGTGTGTAGACGTATGATACTACACAGCAGCAAGCAGCAGCAGCGTAGGATCACGAGTACTGCTGCTGTTTTCGCTGCTGTATCACGACCTGGTACGTACGAAGAGTATGCATGATACGTACCTGGTATACTTCAACACGTACGTGCTTGTTGTATTTCGAAAGGTGTACAGTCTACGAGTACAGCAGCACAGTGTGTGCGAACGGAAACCAGTGTTGCGCGGGGAGATAAACACGTACCAGGTATGTATCCACGCAGACCTGGCGATGTAGCAGTATGCCATGAAACACACATACATCAGGCCACACTGCTGCACAGTGACCGATAATATGCCCCAACGCTGTCACGCTGTGCTGCTGTTGTATGAACGCATGTTCGAAGAATGGTCGACGTGTCGTCCGATCGATGCCCTCCTTGTTGTGGCGTGCGCGTGTGCTCTTGCTGCATGTGCCCTCTTCGAAACCCATAAAGGCTGAAGGGATCGTGATTGTCCGTCATGTATCGGTATAGGGCTACGAACAGGCTACAGGGTGTGGCAAAGGCGGGGCGTTTTTCACAGTAGAAGCGGGTTTCACGTTGCCCTGCTCGGCTCAGCCGAGTGGGACGGGGTACCCCGGGAAACCGACTCTATTTTTTCGGCTTCGCGAGCGCGCCGCGCGGGCCACGGGCCACGGCCGAGGGCGAGGCCCCGGGGGCACGCTCCCCGGTCGGCCCCCCGCGGGTCGCGCCCGGCGCCGGCGAGCTCGGCCGCGAGGGGCGAGAGCGAAAACGCGCCGCCGGGCAAAAAAATCACAATTATACTTTGTTATATATACTTGTACTCCAACAAGACGGAAGAAGCAAAAACAAGAACGAAACAAAACAGTCGGAAACAATATTGAAAATCAAGCGAACACGCAAATTGATTGCGCCGCTAAAACAAAAGAAAACGTTCTGTCGGTTTCGACAATCCCCGCCCATCCGCGAAAACCTCGCCATCGATTCGGTCCGGGTCGTCCTCTACTGCCTCTCTGCCCCAGTGAGCCCCGTTGCTCACCTCGCGTGAAGCTCGGTGCACACCGTGGCCCTCGTTCTCCTGCTCGAGGATGATGGTGTTTAAAGCGCCTGGCTCTGTCTGTATAGAATATTTGTTAGATAAATAAGAACCGCTTGAATGCTATTTTATTACAGAAGCCACCCTTATAATTTCGAACATACTGTATTCATCACAGCAGCAGCAGCCCGGTAGAAAAAGCCCATTCGTGCTCTTCTCGTGTCTCGATCGACACGCGACGCCTAGACACGAAAACGGTGACCGCGCCCCCTTTCACAAGCCCTTGACTGGCCAGCGCCCTCCCATACCCGTGATAGCGCCGGGCTCGCCCGCGCTGTCGTGCTCACTGTACACACACAAATGAATCAAAAACAGAAAAAGCAAAAATATTTTCACAACTAAAAGTATAGGAAACAAAAACACAAGGAAGCTCGGCAAGTAATGGAAGGCGGCGGTGTGTGCTCAAGTGGGAGCTCTGACAGGCCAGGGGTGGGTGATCCGTGAAAGAGATGTTGGTAAGTACGTCTATATCCCGTGATGTTAACCGAAAATGAAAATGGACTCGGTCGATTTTTCGGCTTCTCACCGAAAAGTCGTTCGGTTTCGGTCTGTTTCTTCTTTTTTAGCAGAAGAAACAATAGCAACCGAAACCGTACATTTCTCGGTCGGGTTTTCGGTCGGTTTCCCGACTAAAGAAGCCAAATGGTCCACAGTTAGAAAAGTTATATAAGTATGTGTTAGCATAATGCGGTGTCAAGTGTCCCTCCTGCTGTACCTGTGTCTGCTGCGCCACACACAGTACAGGCCGACATGCATATTTTTATTTTGCAGCCGATGATAGCTACACGTACAGCATATTCTAAAACAAACAAAGTAGGTCTTGTCATGGGGCGTTTGTCCGGCCCAGGCCGGGCCGAGACTTTTTAAAGGGTGATGGGCCGGACCGGGTCTGGCCGAGACTTTTGGAACAATGATGGGCCGGGCTGGGCCGGGCCGTCAATATTTGAAAATGTGATGGGCTGGGCCGGGCCGCGGCCCATCCTATGAAAATTTGATTGGCCGGGCCGGGCGGCTGCCCATCGCTTCGAAATTTGATGGGCCGGGCCGGGCCGCGACCCACCCTCTGAAAAAATGGGGGGCCGGGTCGGGCCGCGGCCCATAGTATGAATGTTTGACGGGCCGGGCCGGTTCGCGGCCCACAAAACTAAACTTTGATGGGCCAGGCTGGGCTGCTGCCCATCATATCGAAAATTGATGGGCCGGGCCTGGCCGGCCGGCCCTGCCCGGCCAACCCCGGGCCGGCCCATCAGCGTCGGCCCATGACAATCTCTGAAAAAGAGCAGCATAGTATTTTACGACGGCACGAGGGCCCCGCGGATCTGCAGTTTAGATACTATGTATGATGTCGTAATGATGGATATAACTTGAAGCGTACAGCTAACACCATCAATACATCTAGGTTGCTGAAGGGCGGGCTGAGAGTACGACTTAATGGATATAGGGCGAACTTTTAGCGGGCGAAGAAACGCATGAAACGGACCACCACGCGATACATGACACAAGCCCAAATCAAAAAGCCATCAAATGGATCATGACTCTTGAACTCACAGTTCATTGGCAAACGAATGACGGTGACGGGTCACGCACAATCTCAACATGCAATGAAACCAATATTGCAACCTCAGTGGGTTATTAACCTGTCTGGAGTGCTGCTGTAGGTAGACTTCTTGAGTCTGCCCACGTCAACACCACCCTCACACCTGTCGTCCGTAAACCAGGCTTGGAATTCAACCTGAGCTTTTTGCGACAGTTGCTGCTGCCGTACCGCTGTGCCCTGGACCATGTTCGACTGTTGCTGCTGCTGCTGCTGCGGGTTGTGTGCTATGTGCTGTGTGCTTTGTTCGTATCCACATGTATACTGTAGGTTATATTGGTTTTCAGTATTACTGCGAGGCCGTTCAGAGTTCGGAACTAGGGGACGAGTCAGCCTCCGATGGCAGGCTGAGGCCACACGGAGACTGAGTTGAGCCAATGAGGTAGGCGGAGCTGATGTGAGAGTACGTCAGAACACGTACGGCCAACGATAGACTAACAGATGCAGGGGTAGAGACGACGGTAACCTTCTCGGTGAAACATAAGGGGTACGAGTGCAGAGAAACAACTACGTATAGTCTGGTCGCAGGAACACAGCAGCAGGACCGAGCTTCACAGAGACGAGCCGGTTAGAGGGAAGATGACTGAGAGCCCGGGTAGATCTAGATTTAGGCGAACAGTGGCCCACGAGTAGATTAGGTGGCCGATGATTGGACCAAGAGAGAACGTGCGAGTCGGTTCTTGAACAGTAACGTAAACAAAATGGGTTCGCTACACCAGCCCAATCTATTCATTTTTCCTTCCTGCCTTGCTTCCCGCCTAGCTTTAGATATTAAACATAATCTTCTACTGTTTTCTTCTCCTTCAACCGGACCACTGTCTCCTCTTCCTAAACCAACTAAACTCTGAAGGCCTCTCCTTCAGTCTCAAGAGCGATCGGGATCACCAAAATCATTTTTCCTTAGAATACATAACGGGGTTTGCATTTAGATATGTAAGCGGTATTGGCTTAGGGGGCGGGAAAAAAAAACCGAACGTAACCAGACGAGTCTGTTTCACCTGTGTTGCAGTGCCCACAAAAAAAACACGATTTTATCAAATCGCTTGACAAAGAGATACTGGAACCACGTCTACCCCAGTTGTTTTTCCCGTAAGACTTTTCGTAATTCTGCCCTAGCTCTGAACTTTCCCATTAATACAAAAGTTGGCAAGGCAGATATAAGCTCCTTGGTACACTCCCGTCAGTGTGCCAAAGCGGCAGCCGATTCCGTGGCCTCCTTCGATGCGGACCTCGTCGTTGACGTTTGAAAATGTGGTTCCAGTCGCTTGAATATGCGGTTTCTCGTACTGTATTCAAGTATTTTGTTTCTGCTGTAAAACGAGCACGAGGTACTTTTCGAAAAAAAAACTCTGCTGAAGAACGAGCACGAGCTCGTTCTACGGCAGGGAAACAAAATACTTGGCTACAGTACGGAATCCACAATTTCAAGCGCCTGGAACCACATTTTCAATTTTCAGCGACGAGGTCCGCACCGAAGGAGGGCACGGAAACTGCTGTCGCTTTGGCACACCCACGGGAGTGCACCAAGGAGCTCACATCTGCCTTTGCCAAATATTGGATCAATGGGAAAGTTCAGAGCTAGAGCAGAACTACGGAATGTCCTACAGGAAAAAACAACTGGGCAGGTGTGGTTCCAGTGTCTCTGTGTTAGGAGTTTTTTTTTGGTTCTGTGGGCACTGCAACACAGGTGGTTTTTCGGTTTCATTTGTTTTTTGTAAACGAAAAACAAACAACAAAAGTCTGTTTGCGGTCGGGAAAAACAAAACAAAACGACTGAAAACAACGGTTTTCGGTCTTTGGTTCACATCACGGTCTATACCATGTAGGAGGTACTATAAACGGCGCCCTAAAAACTGTATACAGCATTAGGTATTACTAGAGCAGCTGTGAAGGTACGACGTGCCCCGATCGTACTCACTCTTACAATTTATAAAAACTCAAATAACGCGTCAGCTGTGAATTCTCCCGACCGGTTGGTATTCAGCTTTGCTAGCTGCGTGGTTCTATTCTATTTTAGCGTTAACTACATTCCTCACGATTGACTACGGGCCGGTGGCTCCCCTGGATGCTACCAGGATCGTCGAGACGATATTACTTGCATGCACGATTTATAATTGATTGCGTCCCCTATCGTCACGTGTACCGAAGCAGCAGATCACACGAAAGGGCACATACGTAAGAGGTACGATGGACACATCGGACATTGGAAAGTTTGTATGATAAGCGTCGCCTTAAAATCAGTGTTGTGAACCGAGGGAAAGTCGATCAATTGTAATGGGTACGCGATCGTCCCCTGTACTACGAGCTCTCGCCGGTGATACAACAACGACCGTTTATGACCAGGGCAGCAGGTCTCGTAGCCGACGATGAGACCATGCGCTGTGTTCTGTCCTATCGCACATCCCCGAATTTCCGAATTCCAAAACACCTCCACAAACACCACATTCCTTACGGAAGGTTGCATGTTGTTATGGCTCAAGAATTCTGGATTTATTTTTCACGTGTAGACACCTGGGTGGACTACCACCCTATCGAATTAGATGCAGTATGAAACTCAAGTATGATACAAACGGTCAACTCCTAGGCTACCCCGTTCTTATCCTCCCAGCTATTTCTCCACGAAAACCCCCCCCTACATTTTTCATCAGGCTAACCCGCCCCTGATTGGGCCCGCTCCATTGTTCAGCAGGGCTACCTTACACTCACACCATAAGGCCAGCCTGATACCACCAACAAGGTTCATCTAGGCGTTGTTTTGCGAGGGCAGGGAAAATTGCCTCTGTGCCTTCCCCTGCCTCCCTCGCATACGTCAGAAACATCCGACACTTCCATCGTCCTGCACGTTGAATTTGCAACTCAAAAATGTCCTGCTCAGCTAACTCCCCCCGATTCTTCCCGAGTGCAGTTCTAACTGGGTGGCATATTGTTCACTGCTTCCTACCATCAACCTCCACGCGCGATCGCTTCCTTTCTAGTAAAAATCTTCCATCCGGACGATGTGCCCCTGATCGTCAGCGGTGCCCTCCCCTGGCAGCTGGGGGTGCGTGTCGAGCAATTCCACCAGGACTGTGAAGGCCAGAAATTATCGTCTCCTCGCTCCCCGTTTCGGCCTAACAGAACCCCATAAACTCCGTCAACTCTGCTACCAGCTCAATTTCGCCCAACTTGTTCTGCAACCAGCTTCCTTTCCCGATGAACGACCTCTAACTCACCCACAATCTTCAAGTTTTCTTGTACGTATTGCCAGTCAAAGCTGCAACTTTCCCGAAAGCGCACCCTCGCACAATATCTCCGAAAACATCTGCCGCTCCCCGTCCCCCGGTTCCTGCACCTGCGAACCGACTTCCGTTAATTTTGTGTCTAGTTTCACCGCGATCTGATATTTCTTCAACCGTGTCAGTCCATCTGCCATCCGGGTATCTACCCCGCGTACGTGCTTTGGCGGAATGCACCACCCCCCCCCCTGCTTCCAATGCCCTTATAATTATCATTAGCGCCCCGCCCCTTGTCTGCTTCTTTCCCCCACCTCGGTACCCTTTTACCCAGGCTACGGCCGACCCGTTGTTCGCTCTCATTCAAACTCCTACCCCCCTCCTAGCCTGTCTCTCTCCCCTCATATATATAAACCACGAACGCCGCCATTACCATGGCCATAACCTCCAGCATGGTTATCGAATTAAATCGCTCGCCGTCTGACCCGCCTTGATAATTCGTCTCTGGACTTCCTCCGGAAATACAAACTCCAGTACACCTCCGTCTCCATGCACAGCCCATCTAGCACTGTCAAAGACGTGTCCGAACACCATGTTATCTTCGGCAAGACGCGTGTTACGGTAGAGGTAGTGCGTTTCGGCTGAATTTGTTTCTTAACGATCGGGATCCTTGCCCAACCTCGTCGGATATTCATTTTTGTGGTGAATAATGTTTTAAGTATACCTCGGTCATGATATTTCTCATCCGGCAGCTCTTTTATTTAATCTAAACGTCAGTTTTAAGTGAGGTATGACGCTCCTTAAGTGAGGAGCTCAGACAAGACTGCTTTACGAAACGGAACGACGTTGTTGTCATGCTCTCTACACCATATAACTATCCTCTCTCCAATACCCATATCCACCACCACACGTCTGCCATGAACTCGCGCGTCAACCCGTTTTACTTGCTTCGCTTCGGCCTTCTTCTTCTACCGCCCCCCCCCCCTGGCCACCTCTGCCCCGTTCAGACGCATATTATACAGCTGCAGAAGCCGACGGACGAAATGCCGTTTGTGCCGGATTACAAATAACGCGTGGTGCAACTGCCCCGCTAGGAGTAATACTTCCTTGACCGTTTCAATTTTCCGTCCCACCGACCCTTGTGCTACTCGCGCGGGCAAATCGTCGACGTTTCGTGGCGGCAGTGCAGTCGTTACACTCTCTGTATTTATACAGTACCCTAATAACTTTTGCTGCGTTGCTCAATCAATCAGGGTTTGGTGCGATAGCATTGGTTCCTCCGAGTCGCACCGATCGCCCATAGCCTGAAAATCAATCGACGCTAACTATCGTGACAGATCTAAACACTACCCGCCCCCCCCTCTATGCCACTGCACCTTTATCGAGATGACATCATCCATGAAACACACCACGAACACTGGGTCGTTCGCCACGATTCATTTCGCCAGTCGCACAACACATTCTGCCGGCCAACCGACTGTCGGCCGCCCCGTGCTGGGTGCTATCGTTACGGGCTCTACAGCCCTGCCCCTCGCCTGCGAGAGTGACGCGGACGCTCTAGTTGTGTTACACTGCGCATACCTCATCGCCGCCAACATCACTTACAAACACCCCGGACTACCCCGTCATCCACACTGCAAGCATACGTCAACAAAGAGGTACCGATCCAGCACGTATCCGAAGGCTTCTACGCCTTCGGGGTCTACCCGAATCTGCTTGAATGATAATCCGTGCGCTGTCCCCGAACCAGACCCTTTAAATGTGAATCTTCTGAAACACCTAGAGCATCAGGCCTAATCGGTAAACTGGTGCATGGGTTATATACGCAGAAGACAGGTTCCCGACCCCGCCATCGGTGCGTGCAGAAGACGTAGCAAAGTGTGTATTATTGTTGCTTCCTCCAGAGGAAATGATGGGAGGAGGAGGGTGACAAAGGAAGTGCCCCGGAGTGGGTCTTCCAAACGCCTAAGCTCGCCCCCACCCCGCACACAAACAACGACAAGCGCTGACATCCCATACTATGCCATAACTTCATCGTACCATACGACGTACATCTCCTTGCTCTTATACACACGCATTAGAACCCCATCCGTAGAGCGCATTCCCCGTCATATCATCTGGGCTCAAAACGTTATGTCGTGGATAATTCAAGTCTTCTCGCACTCTTCTACGACGTCTATTGGTGACACCCGCCACCCCGGAACCTGCTTCACTTGTTACTTGTGGGAAAAAAATACCTACCCCATGCCACGTCTTTCAACGCCGTTTCCTCCGCTGCTTCGTCAAGGCTAATGGTGTTAGAAAATTTCCGTATTCGAGCTGCTTCGATAGTTCTAAGCTTGACAATAAGTCGGCTAGAACTCTAACTCGTGCGATACGTTTCAAGCTGTCGATTGCTCGAAATGTATTATTGTCCCCGAAGAACACTTCTACGCGCTCCGTGTCCATATGGGTTGCGTAGAACGACACGCGTTATACTTGCACCACTTGCTCTACACCCCCTCCCCCCGTCAGGTAATATTTTCGTGGATACATTTCCGGCGGTTGAAGCTAAGATATCTACCCACCCTGCGGCCGTATCCGCTCGCCCTTCTAACGTCTTTAACAACCCCTGTGCTACCTGCCAACGCCCTCGTTCCTCTACGCGATGGTTGGTCATACCACCTTTTGTTGACACAACTACCGACCCCGGAGTCGACCTCCCTTCTCGGCTCAGCGCTTAACCCAATTTCCCCGCAATTACCGTCCTTTTGGACACCTCTGTACTGTTGGCGGCTGCTCGTCTGGTCAGCTCCGCCGTGTTGAGAAGCCCGTGCCCCGATGTTCTCCTTGGCCTGTTGACGCCCTCTCCCCCTTCTCACTCCACTTTCGCCCCTTCTCACAGCAAAAACGCGCCGCTTGGAAGCTTCCGGTAGTGTTCGTGATTACACTTGCACGAATTCCTATTCAGTGACTCATGGAGACAAACTTAGAGAATCCGTACCAGGCTCCCCCCTCCCCCCACTCCCCCCCCCCCATCCCGTCTCGTCCTCTCCGCTCATTGTCCGCTTTCCCCCCACCCCCAACCCCTCTCCCCTAACTGCACCTGCCCCCCTGTATGATTATACGACTCCTGCCGTGCACGATACGAGTACACCCCACCTCCCCCCTTGCTGTCTTAAAACTATTTGATATATTTATAGGTTGGGTTGGCGTCGGTTGTCAACGACGCTGTAAAACACGCCTCTCACTGCGTGAGCAAGACAACCAGCGTACCGTTTTTTTTGTTTTTAGTGACCAAAGCTGGCGGTCGAGTTTGATCATTTGTGCGGGGTGGAGAACCTTTGTTCCGCACAAGGGGAATGATCGTATCACGTAGTGAGTGTGGTATAGCACCGGCGAGGCAGATACATAGTGGTAACATTACTGTCTCACGAAGTGGCCACACCAGAAATTAAATTAACTCATTGAAGCTGTCGTCCATATGTCAGTCCGCCTCAGGGGCGGCTCTTAGCAGGATGCTGCTCACCCTCCACGCGACTCGCCCAATACCTCACGGTGCGTCGCGCTTGGTGCAAGCAATGTCTGCCTGGTTGGTGAAAACCCGACGTGCTCCGTCCCGGCATTGTAGGGATGCGAGGGTCTATGGTCATCTACGGCCGTGCACGACATGAGTACGCCCCCCCCCCCTCCCTTCTACGGCCCCGCCATCTGCATCAGATGGACGGGTGGCATCGAGGTCCACTCGAACGTCTGGTCAAACGGATGTAGGGGCATCGGGCCCACTTTACGTGGTCCCGGGAACGAACTTCCATTTTACTGTTGCAACAGGAGACTACTCCACGTGACCTGTTCCGCCCACTCGTGCAGGTCCTCGTTGGAACACTTGAGGAACATTTGCAGGAACTTCCTCGCGGCGGCCGCCTGCGCATTCTGTGCATAAAACGTTTCGAACGCCTTGCGCAATCACTGGGAAGCATTCGGGCAGGCCGCCCGACCGTCGCAGCGTCGCTTGCTCAATCGCGTTGGTGCCGTCCACGACGTACAGGGTAAGCGTGGTTATGAGTAAAAACAGCGCGTTCACACTGTGGTCCAGCGACACCTGCTGCCCCCATTCGGCGCGAAGCTCCGGACATCCATTCAGACCAGCACTGCAAACTGTTGCGCCCCCTCTCCGTTCAAACAACAACCCACTGGCGGACAATTTCACTACCTCCTATGTTCCACGGCGGCGGCGGCCTGTTCCCGCGCACTGCGGTCCAGACTACGGTGTTGCAGCCGTCCTTCCGCCATATTGTCTCCAAAACCGGGTGCTTGCCATACCTCTCCCCCGGCTCCCCCAGCTACCCTATCCCCCCCCCCCCTCGCTTCTTTTCTCCCCCCACCCTTTTTTCCCACTCCCCACCGCGCCACCCTCACAACCCTCCCCCTCTTCACCCGCCCCCTCAACCCGGAGGCGACCCGGCTTACCAAACGAGCGCTTCGTCCCCCGCCCCGAAATCTCCTTGCTGTCGGCCTCCGGCTTTCTGCGCCTTCAATTGTGCTGTAATATTTTAGGTGCCCTCCTATTGCCAGGCTGGCCTCGGATGCTTCCGCTCTTCCAGCGATTTCCACTGCTGTAGTTGATGTTTTTGCTTTTCGGCTTTCATCCTCCACGGACTAAAAACCCTCCTCTGCTACGGTTGCTGCTGTAACGTACGTCTCCCCCGTGGGCTTAGTCCCCCGAACCCCCGTTGAGCGTTGTATGTCTGTCCCAGCCGCTGTTGGCGTGGACCTGACTGTTACTGCAGCCCCAAGGCTTCTACTTCCTAATGGCTTACACCCCCCCCCCGCGATTGGTGCATGCGCCCCTGCTGCAGATGTGGCGGGCCTGGCTGCTACTGATTCCATGGGTACTCTGGCCCTTGCCCCCACCGTATCCCCTCTCTCTCGTCCTTCCATCTCCCTTCCTTGCTGCTGCTGCCACTGCCACTGCGCCTGGCCTGACGGGCCTCTAGGGTTGCCCGCAATTGCTCCCCGATCGTACTATATTGGCTTTGTTCCCGCTTCCTCCCCACTTGATTATCATACGAACTATCTCCCCCCGAAGACGGGGGGCCCTGTCCGTTGGCTTGGCAGAACAAACCGATGCCGACGAACAGCGGGGGAGGGGCATGGTGTGTGGGATGGGCCGGTTTATATCCCCTATTCGGGCTGAAACCTCGCTACCGGCCTTGCGGTGGGCGAGCTCCGCGATCCGGTGATGACCTTTGTCCTAACATGTGTCCTCCCCGCCCCGGCGGCGTACGGCTGCCACCCGAGAAATATTCCCTACGCGTTGCTGTGTCGCTACCCCTTAACGTGTTACTCGGTACGATACATTGCCACACTCTGCTCCTTCCACAACCTCTGGGTTGCCGGCGCCCCTTGCATTCGGCCTGCAAGCCTGGGGGGACTAGTGTGTCCGCCTTCTCTTCATCCCTCTGGTGGAGATCCGTAACGCCTCTTAGACGAACCATCCTGGCTCTCTCCGGCTTCTCCACACAAACAAACAACGATAACAACACAACGAGGCCTGGCGTGTCTCTGCCGCCCCCTACTCGGCGGCTGGATCTCCCCCGCTCGTGCTGGGACCCCAGCCGGTATCGAGTCTGTGTATCTCGCTGCTCCCGCTGCTCTACTCAAATTCCTATTTCAGGTGCACCTGTTCCTACTCGTTCCTTCCGTGCCGGAACCTTATTTGGTTCACTCTATTTCCCCGTATTCAACGTCCCATTGTTTCTGTGTAAACCCCCCAGTTAGGTATCCAATACACTATGAATAGTGTATCTTTATACCCGTTGCCCTCCAACTAACGGGTTGTCTCTAAAAATATATGTTTCATCTATCTCCCTTCTAATATTATTTATGATACGTAGTTTATACGTAGTGTATACGTATATGAAGCACCCATGGTTGTGTTTTCTAAGAGGCCAATGTACGTATGCACAAACACTGATTCACTATTTTCGCTGCTTGAGGTTCATTTATGATGTGTGCTGCGTACATGTCGTGTTTAGCGCGTGTTTGGGGGTTGGTGAGGCGTTCGTGT
This sequence comes from Saccharina japonica, assembly GCA_008828725.1. NCBI lineage: Eukaryota > Phaeophyceae > Laminariales > Laminariaceae > Saccharina > Saccharina japonica. The sequence continues at coordinate 93,919 of MEHQ01002038.1, forward strand.
ACACATCATTCAGCGGTATTGTAGCCTGTCCTGTAACCACTGACTGCATTTTTGGCGATGATAACAACAATCAACTGATGTTGTATATAATAGGTTGCATACATACATAATAAGTAATATCATACGATACACTACCACCACCAGGAACTGATTATGCTGTAGTATGATATCTCGTCACCAACCTTATGTCGAGAACCGCACTAAACTAGGGCAAGTAGCGCTGTAGATACGACCTCTCCATCGAATAGACTATTTGGTCCGCGCGCACGGCGTGCCCTTTATCCGAAATGCAGTTTGAGTATGAAGGTTACATACGTCAAATAGATTAATGCCGCAGCTAACAAAACAGTATCGCTGCCCTTGCTGTATGGCTCTATCGATATATGTTTTTATGCTTTGCATGTGTATACCGGCACCGTCATGTGTGTGTGTTCTTAACTTTGAACCATTCGTTCTACCCCTCCACATCCATTTTTCGAATACCAGACGCGACACTCCTGAAAATTTCAAAAAACAAAATTAATCGGAGCGTTCAGATTTCTCTACAGTACGAATCGATGAAATATTTTATTTTTCAATTTTGGTTGTACTTGGTTTTAGTATACCCTGTGACTTGGTTCTCGATAATAGATGTGCGGCGTTCTTTTTTTTGTTGGTGTTGTGTTTGTGCTTCGCTTGGATATTCCCGGTATGCCACAAGGAGACAATGAATAGGCCCAAATATATAGGGGACATGTTTTTAAATATTTGATAGAAGTTCAAGCCATGAATCAGTCTGCACCTTCGAGAAAAACATAGTCGGAAGTATTTGAGGCCCCAGTGCCCGCGCACTCGCGAGTAACGAGTACCCGGGGTACTCGCGGTTTCATCCCCTACAACACGTTCCCTGTGCCGTGTACCAGTAAAATTGTACAGTCTAACATCTGCAGGAAACCCCTTCGTAATGCTAAACGTGGTGTAGTTTGTACAGCGATGCCGCTGTAATTGTAAAGCAGCGATACCCGGCCCCCGTTGGCGTACCTGCAACCGACGGATTCAGACTATATTTTAGCTAAGCCCGGGTCGGGACGCACAACATAAAAGAAATTCAAAATTCCAGAGTACAAATCGTGTTTCAAAGATTATATGTAACCTCTCAGCTGCTCAGCTCCGTGAAGTTTTATGCGTTGGCGCTTAAACGAGCAGCCTCAATTGTAGAATGGCAAGGACCCGGTCGACCGAGGCACGGCTCTCAAAAGTATGCGTTTTTTTTGTTGCATGGCCTTCAAAAGGGTTTGCCGTCACTACGTATGGGCAAAGGGAGTTGTTGTTCGGGTAATATATATTCATTTGCTCAAGCGTGCGGGTTTCACTTCCCTAATCTCACCAAATCTGCCGGAAATCTAGGGTAGGTGATGACTCCGTCACGCTCCTCCCTACCCCGCCGCCACCGAAACCAACTCGACACTCCTGAAAATTTCAAAAAACAAAATTAATCGGAGCGTTCAGATTTCTCTACAGTACGAATCGATGAAATATTTTATTTTTCAATTTTGGTTGTACTTGGTTTTAGTATACCCTGTGACTTGGTTCTCGATAATAGATGTGCGGCGTTCTTTTTTTTGTTGGTGTTGTGTTTGTGCTTCGCTTGAATATTCCCGGTATGCCACAAGGAGACAATGAATAGGCCCAAATATATAGGGGACATGTTTTTAAATATTTGATAGAAGTTCAAGCCATGAATCAGTCTGCACCTTCGAGAAAAACATAGTCGGAAGTATTTGAGGCCCCAGTGCCCGCGCACTCGCGAGTAACGAGTACCCGGGGTACTCGCGGTTTCATCCCCTACAACACGTTCCCTGTGCAGTGTATCAGTAAAATTGTACAGTCTAACATCTGCAGGAAACCCCTTCGTAATGCTAAACGTGGTGTAGTTTGTACAGCGATGCCGCTGTAATTGTAAAGCAGCGATACCCGGCCCCCGTTGGCGTACCTGCAACCGACGGATTCAGACTATATTTTAGCTAAGCCCGGGTCGGGACGCACAACATAAAAGAAATTCAAAATTCCAGAGTACAAATCGTGTTTCAAAGATTATATGTAACCTCTCAGCTGCTCAGCTCCGTGACGTTTTATGCGTTGGCGCTTAAACGAGCAGCCTCAATTGTAGAATGGCAATGACCCGGTCGACCGAGGCACGGCTCTCAAAAGTATGCGTTTTGTTTTTGCATGGCCTTCAAAAGGGTTTGCCGTCACTACGTATGGGCAGAGGGAGTTGTTGTTCGGGTAATATATATTCATTTGCTCAAGCATGCGGGTTTCACTTCCCTAATCTCACCAAATCTGCCGGAAATCTAGGGTAGGTGATGACTCCGTCACGCTCCTCCCTACCCCGCCGTCACCGAAACCAAGTCGAATGAGACCCAGCCAGACTGAACAGAGCTCAGCCAAACTACCCCAAATTACAGCAAACCACACAAAAACAAAACAACACCGCACATTAGCAATCAAAACCAATCCAAACCAAACCAAACAAAACCCAAAAGAAAACCAAAATCAAGCCATATCGTTGTTCAAGGGTCGGGGCCTCCAGTCGGAAATTTGAAGCCACGATGGACCATCTCGCACGCCACGCGGTCCTTCCCGGACTGACACGCCTTTTGAACAAGTTTTTGGTCGAATGTCGGGATGTCTCCGGTCAGGCGGACCCTTGTGAAAGGAAATTCCAGCATCTGCACCTGTATCCAACCATTCATGCATTCATCACGGAGTACGGCGGCCCGTCACGAGAAGCGTCGGGCATCGCTCAATTATTGTGCACACATTTTCATTGGTATGTACGTAAGTGCAGGCATATATTGAAGTGAGTCGATTAACACTGAAACACAGAATACACACAGAATTCAAGTAGTGAGTTCCCTAACAGGTGGTGGGTGCTGTCGAAAAGGGCCTATTCTAGGTCTCGGTAAATATTGCGCACACCGCAAGTGTGAGTCTATTTCAACGAACGCACCCATGATAAAACGACAGCGAAATGTGTTCTGTTCTGCAGTAGGGGTCTACCTGCAAGGCTACGATGAAGCTATTCTCTCTTCACTAGTGACCGGTACCCGCTCCCTTGCACAATGTGGACCGCAAAACAAACCATTGTGAAGCGTTTTGAACAATGGAGCAAAGCACAAAAACAAAATGTCGGCCACCTTTCAACTCGGTGCCCCTGATGGTGAGCTGAATTGTGCCGTGTCTCCATGAGGGTTATGTTTTGAATTGTCCGCATTTGTGCAAGGGGGGTGGCCTGGACATCGGGTTTGAAGAGTCGTATTTCTCATGCCAAAACGTGTTTTAAGCCAGGAAATGCACACTTACACCCGTCGAAGATACCCCATAGACTAGATAGCTCTGCAACCTTTGAAAGTTTTGTTTATAAGTTACAACAACCACGATGGGTACAGGAGAACACCTATCGTTTTCTGAAGCCTTTTGCTAAATGACCTCTGCACGATATACCTCGCCACAACACCGGATTAGAGAAACACGGTGATTCACACGATGAACCCCATTGTATTGATATTTATATTGCGTATGCTATCCAACCACGTGCATCGTGTGTCAAGCGCGAAGGCAAGATGTTGTAAATGGTGTACATCATCTCAAATTGCATAGGATGATGAGACCCGCTCAATTAGTGTGGATTAGTTTGGGCAGAACGTGCTTCCATTACGGTAGCACGGATCAAGCACCATCAGGCAGAACATATTTCGCCCGAAAACTTCTACCACAACCATCGCGGAAAACGTAGGAGTGCGGTTCCGGCACGCAAGGAAAGGGGGGACAAAACACTATCCCCCCCCCCCCACAACGGATGCAAGCGGCAGGAAACAACACGAAGACCATCACAGCACCTACCCGAGACACGAGGCAGGAGCCTGCAGCATCAACTAGTAGTATGACCCGTGTATATTCCAATATGTGGCCAAGGTGGTATGTTACATGTACTTGCCCGTACTCCCTTATATGCGCCTTTGGTGCCTACACATGTGCTCGCGACGAATGAATGTGTTTTGTTTGTACACGTGCCACGGTAGGGGCAGCACGTGACGATCGATACCTCACATTGAACATCCCTTCGAAGACCATTGTCCAGGTAACCCGAGATGCGGGCTACCATAGAGGAGGTAGCACTTTCTCGCTAAACAAAATCACTCTTAATGGTGGGGCTTCCTTACCCCCAGAGTCGTCGGAATTTAATATCTCGCGATGGATGCAGTATTCTTCGTTTTATACTTACGACCATGGGATTGTTCATCGGATAGCAACTTTTGTTTTCCTTTCAAGACCAGTCTTTGGGTGGGGTGTAAAGCTTTCCAAGTGACCACCGTCGGAGGAATCATGGTGCACCTCAACGGTAGCATACGTACCCGACACACATTTCTACCGGAAAGTGTCCAAACAGTAACGGGTGTGTTAACAAAACATCTCGAGTAACCGGGAGTAAAGCCCCTCTGGCCGGAAAATTTTGAGCGTCAAACGCGTAACCCTCACCGTGGGATGAGCGTTTTCGTACATTGAGTATACAAGCCGCCGTGGTTATTTTACGCATTTATTGCGGGGTAGGCATACGAAGTTTGTTGTGCTCGGAACCCAGCATGAACACGAAAGCCGTTCAGTCCCCCGTATTTTACCCACCGCCTCGTTTTTGATCTTCAACTAGACTATACTTGTACCTTCGTAACCAATGCTACTGGTCGCGTTACCGAACCAGTCGAAGAGGTATAGCACGTTCGAACAAACTCCCTACCGGGGTATCTCACCGATATGTTGCTGAGCTTGAGGTGGTGGCCCAGTACCCACTCAGTGTCTACCCCGCCTCGACATTGGTCGGCGTTCGGGTCCGTTAAGGTTGCGATACGGTTCATCAAAACCTGACCAAAAACAATACCAGAAAGCAAGAATTTAAACGTAAGCTCTTCACGAAGACGCATGTAATGGGAATAGGTTAGGCACGGGCAGCAAGTGATTACAATCGGGTTTAGAACGAGTATGAACAGACGGCGGTTACTGTAGACTTGGTCTCCCCTGGTTTCCTATTGTGGGAGGGGGGGGGGGTATATGAGTGATTAAGGTTGACGCTCATTGTGAACCTTATCGGATGGAAAACGCGCTAAAACGTATCAGGTATACACCCAACCAACTAAAGCGCCGATTCGACGAGGATTGTCGGAACACAGAAGAAGATTACATACACGGATGGCTTTTCATCCTGTGGCGCTGACAACAGCCCGGTAAACCTATACCATAACGAAACCAAACACAAAGGAAACTGCCGACCTTGTTCTTTGTTCGTCACCATACTTTCTAAACTTTGAGCATATATATATATATATATATCACGCGTATTCACTAAACCCGCCCCAAACCCATTAAACACTGGTTGGCGATATCGTTCGGTAAACTATCTGGAAGTCAAACAAAATTGATGCACAAGCGCCCCCCCAATCGCAAAGCGTGGGCACAAATATGTCATTTTGGAGAGGTTGAACAATATATTTACAGTAGCAAACCCCCCAAAGGGTCAACGACCTTTCAACTCGAAACGCCTACGTAACGGTGATACTAAATGTTTCAATGTCTCCGCAAATATGTGTTTGCGCCCATAGTATGGGAATCGGAGGTCCCGGCAACCAGTGACTAAAACCGGCAAGTATGGACTCTTCGGGCTTTGGACGCGTGTAGCTTTCGGACGTGACTGAATAATATTGATATTTGTACAAGGACGCTATGCTCCACTAAAAGTATAATTGTTGAGAAAACCAAGACGTGCAACCCGATGAGCTACCCCGCAGGCAACGCATATCTGGAATACCACTGCGAAAGCATAATTGTGTTTCCTACGATGTTGGGTTAAGGAACCAGGTGAGTCAGAGACTGTTTAAGCGAACATTTGCTAACTATATGCTACCACAATCGTAGCACGAGCGTTTTATTGCATATTATAGTACTGATTGAGTTCCGCCCGATTGTGGCCGTCTTTCCCGTGCGTAAAATTGTGGATGCCAGACTGTGACAAACGTGTTGGCGTGAAGGGAAGGCTCGATCGGAAATTCAACGCTATGTTTTATCGATATGTCGCATCCAACTTTAATGATCTTAAATGTGTATGTATTCAGACGCCCCCAGGCATCTGTCGTGGACCCGTAGGCGGACAGCGACGGGTATGAATGTCATTCCATCATTCGCAACACAAAAATGAGAGCACTCGGTTGTTCGTTGCAAGAGAGCAGAACAAGGCTTGAAGTCTAATTGTTGTGGCAAGCTGTACTTATTCTGTAGAAGTGCTGCGGCTGAAGATGCGTGCAAGGGTAGAGGGGCAGAGTAGCAACGAGACTGTTTATTGGCTCCTCACATCCTCATTGGTAGAGCGCTCTCTACAGACCATACGTCGCCCAGCAACTGACTCTGAGGATACATGTAGGCTCGATAAACAATCCCATCGGGCTGAGCACATAACTAGTGGAATTTCAATGGGATGGACATCGATGCAGTATATCTTTAATGTGGTAAGCCCGGTCGGGGAGGAATGGTTGGGCCAGGAGGTGCACATCGCAACACCGTAGCACGGCGTTCAACACCATATACCTCCCTGTTTGGCAGAAAAAACGCATCGCACGAGCCTGTCGTTGCACACAGACCGTGCAGACGACTGTCAAGCTAGCCACATACCCAAAACAGTGTACGTAGAGCACGAGGTAACTTGGTAGATACAACCGCCGTATGATGCGAAACAGACACGGCTCTCGAGAGTAGAAATCGTCAATTTTCCGTCAAAGCCTTATGGCTTACTGTGCTGCAACCATCAGCCACACAGGCTTCCGTTGGGCCGCCACTCTCCAGCATGGTTGTACATCCCCACACCCTGTGTACCTTTGGTTCCGCAAACTTGATCATTCGTCGCTTTGAAACGAACCTTACGGATTAAACGGCCGACGCTCGTATGAGCGGCCGCCCTCTGTACTAACACTTGTGCGATAGAGGTAGCGCGCTTTTCCCGAAGTATGGTCTGGATGGCCAGGTTCCTTAACCCAACGTCGTCGGTTTTTCATTTTCCGTTGCCAAAATATTCATTTTACAGTCTATCCATAAAATTAGTCGTCGCGTAGCCCTTCTGTTCTTCTCCAAACTCAGCTTTAAGGTGGGGTGGGGAACTCTCCAAGTGACCACCCGCAGAAATACCATGCTTAACCTCTACCGTAGCATGCGTCCACAAAACCATTATCACACAAACAAACACGGCAAGGGTAGCCCACATTTTCTCGAAAGCGATCACGAGAGCCGTGCGACTGTAAGAGCTGCGTTTGTGGTTCTACATATTGTTTCAACAATTGACGGGGCTCTCCACCCGCGGACACGCCACCGGAGATAGTTCGATCCACAGACAGTTTTTTCGAATGAGCTCTGTATAATACCTACAGCATACTGCTCATTCATGATATTACGTGTCTAGCTTAAAGCGGAGCAGGGTTTAACGTCATAGTCTATAGTGCGGGGGGGGGTAGCAGAGCTCCTAGGGTGAGGAGTCTCAGCAAACACACGCGTTGTTGCTTATCCCCCATAGCGGTCGTTGGCACACGCTACGGAACGGGCGCACAAACAGGCGTTTTTTCTGCGGGCATCCGTACTTAATATAACCCAAAAGCGACCCATAAGCAACTTTGAAATGGAAAGGACACGCTTGGCTCGATTGGAAACCCCACTGCATACTGCAAGGTCACCTCGAGCCCATTTGAACCACAAGCAGCATAGGGTAAACCCTCAGTTCTGAAGCCTCACCAACCACAAAGGCTGTAGGCAAAACGTGTTCAACCTATTGTGGTACCCATTCATCCCGAACTGACAGGCGTGCCCACTCACCCCCATTGCGGTCATGGACCCGTAGGCAAACCGGTCGTTTTTCCTCATGGCCTTCGCGCTCCCGTCGAAACTTGGTAGGTGAACGGTTCTGGCTGGCAAAGGAAAGGTACGCCTGGTGAACGAACCGTCGCACAGGAAAGGGAGCCGTACACACAGGCAGCGAACATAAAGGTCGTGGGAGTGGCACATGTTCAGAGCCAACACAGCAAACAGGACAAGCGCGCGCTTTCAGGGTTGTGAGCCCTAGCGAATCGGTTGAGATCCACATCGCACAGAGGCAACAAGTAGGCAGTAGCTGCCGCATCAGCAACATCAGCATCAACATCAGTATCAGGAGGAGCAGCAGCAGCAGCAGCAGTTCAATTGACACGGCTGCGAATCAAGGTGAAACTAGTGCGGGGATGGTCGGAGACAGCAATGAATAGCATCGACCGGGGCACCGCTTGCAGGGCCCCTGTGACATGGTACATGACTCTTGCCGCTTCAATCATTCCGTCCGAACTCCACGCCGTGTTTTCGAATCCAACACCCTGCACATTCACACGCAGGTTATATCAGGCCCTGACGACCTGTTATTGACTGGGTTTAGGGTTCAGTTATTTCGCGACACATTTGTATTTTGCGCTTTTTGTTTAGGTAGATTTTCGTCTTAGGAGAACCCACTACTTTGTCTAATTTATTTTTGTAGAAATCCCATCCGTCAACGATTCGGCGAGGCCATACAGACCATGTCTGCAAAAGTGCAAGGTATGCCTCTTAAACCCCCGTCGGAATTTGGACCTTGTTGCGCATGGCGTTGAACATTTCGGCCTGGCCTCGACTGACATACGTTCAGGATAGATTATGTTCTGGGCAGCTTCATATTTTACGATTGCGCTTGAGCTGTCAGTCTTTGCGATATTTGCCATGGACCACTTCTTGTAAGCGCGTCGTTCAGGAAACCAACGATAAAGCAGTTAGTTTCTGCTGCGGAGACGCCTGACTATCAGTTACTTAATTTGAAGGCGTGAATTTGATCAGTTCATTTTTTCGTCCGTACCGCGTGTGCTAGGTTTATGAACTTTTACAATGTATCCACGCTCTTCTACGCTTAATGGCGGTCGGTGAGAAACCAAACATGTGACACTTGAATATATAGTACATGCAGCTTTAGTGGCGGAAGAGTTATTGAGCGATATGCTAGAACCAGCTCGTATATTGTACCAGGTATAGGTTCGTAGTGTTTGCCGAGTCGTACTATTCCGTATACCATAAACGTTGCAACGGTAGTACCTGCAATTGCGTTTTTCCTCACTTTGGCAAGTCGGTGTCGACGTGGAACCAGACGTCCGGACGGGCGACGACCACTGCATCGTAACGGGCATTGGTCTCCATGGCGTGCGTCACGAGCAAGCTCCACACGGCTGCCATCGACCAGTAGGCTCGAAACACGTTTCTGGTCGTAGCAGAATCAAAGAAAAACGCCAAACAGTGCATATAGTTCATAAACAAAGTAGACGACAATATGTCTGAAACCGAAACCGAAACCAAACATCACAGAGAAAACGACAACGAGGGCGATATATGTTAGTGATACGAGCAGAGACGAAACGGAAATCGAAAGCGAATAGCGGAAACGGAAACTAACATGAGAAGACAAAATAAAAACAACACCCAAACAAACTTTCGTCGTTCACAAGCAAAGAGAGGCGTAGCCAGGGTTGTTTCCATATTTACTTCGTGTTTGTCAGACTTCACCTCTGCTTACATTGTACCAGGTGCGGTGCCTGGCGACGCAGTCAATCCTCTGTCGAAGGGGACACCCGTGTGACAAGGGATGTGCCTTTGCAAATATTATTTGCGGACCCAATGATAAATCAGTCGAAACAATGAAGGTCAATCCGTAGGAATCTACGCACTGTATATGCTCTGGCAAAATGTGTGCAACAACGTCTAGGTACCGAAATATGGTTGTTCTGCAGGTCGACCCGCAGGGTTCGTAATTACCCGGAGGGGCGTGTGCAACGTGTTGTCCAGGTACCACACCTGATCACGGAGTCAACATCGCCCTTTGTGTAGCTCCAATCGTACCGCGTCAGCGAGAGGGGGTCCGGCCAAACTCGGTCGAACTCGTCCTGGTCTGTCACGGATGTCCTAGCGCAAGCAGGGGACAGATTGACGCATTGGTTCACGGAGGGTCACACAGGGAGGAACAGGACCCCACGCAAGGCCTAGTAAGCCGAAATCACGAGTGAATACATTATTCAGCCGCGGGTGTTGGGGGCGTATCCATTTGAATACCAAACACGAGGCAAGCTCGATCGTACCTCGGGTCTAAGGACAGTGAGCACGTCCATGTCCTGCTCAGAAATGTGGGTGTTGAGTGTTCATACACGTATCTCGCTCCCGAACGTTCCGTCTAGAGTATTAGCGATCCCGAAAGAAAACATCAGGAAAAGCCGATTGTCTGAATGGTCGTTGTTGTCAGGCTCGTTTGGTGTCAAAACAGTTTCGTAGCATATGCCGTTTTACTCAGGATAGAGGTAAAAACTGTTCCTGGATTGATCCCAGCCAATCTGATAGTTTGACGCCAGAACTCGCAGGTGCTGCCGTAGCATGACTCTACCTAAGGATGCCATCCGGCGAAGGGAATGTTTGTAGCGTCGAGGCGTTTCTCTCGTTTGGGGGGTTCTTCCCACTTTACGTAGATAGTCGAGTCACGGATTTCCACAAGAATTTGCGTGTTCGGTAGGTGCTCCCAAGGTGGAGAGTTAGCTCAATTTTACACTTCCAATTCAGACTAATACAGAGGTGAGGTCACGCGGCATCGGAGCAAACCCATCATGTTCCAGGTGTGACGCGGATGTGAAACTTATAGTGAGCATCTATATCACAGTCGAAGAGTACCCCTATCAGTTTATCTCTCGGAGCTGCAGCCGTTTTTCACGGGCCTCGTGTAACTAAAAATTCAAACTCGTATACGCCGCAGAAACGGTGGTTCTCGGTTTTTCGGCTGTTGATCGCATTGAGTTTTACATTGCGAGCACGACACGCAGTGACCGCATGCTGTGTTTGCCAGGCTTGTGATTGGTTTTCAAGGGTCTGCAAAACGATCGTCTTACAATGACCCGGCCTCGAGCTACACATCTCAAGTTTTCTACTAACCTGCTCACGTACGTTGCATGGGGTGCAGTATTGAAGGTGGGCGGTGGGCGCGTTTTACTATAGGTGTAGCAGGATTTAACCAAGCCGATTCTGACTGACGGGGCCCTCGCGATCAGAAACCACGCGACATCGTTCACTTTTACGATCGTTTTTGTTACACAAATCTACTGTAGCCCGGTGGGTTGTTTATCCGAGGCTCTGGTCTTCGTGTTTTCAAAAGGACAACTTGTGGGTGATATACATATATAGCTCTTCAAACGAGGTGCACCAGACGCTTTCAGGTGCACCCGATCCAGGCTACATCGAGTACTAATACATCTGCGGGGATGTGGGTTAAACAGCCCTCCTTTATAACCTCTACGATACAAATATTATTATTTTTCACGAGGCCCCTCACTTAGGGGAGTTTACACTAATAGTAAGTCAAAAACGGTTCCAGCAAATGTGTACGCTCAAGCTAAAAGGCAACACCATGTCCTGAGAGATTTACATCTCGAACGCCGTTGCTTCCACAAACAATACCTGGTAGATATTTCGTAAAGAGGGCCCATAAGTCCTACCACTACCATTGCCAGCGTCCACAGTAGGAGGAGATGGGGGGTATCGTATTCGACCTTGAGCCGTGACTCTTGTAATATCCAAAGAAACCGAACCAAATTGTTTCAAGTGTTCGTTTCACCAACCCGTCCATACGAGGTGTGAGAGAGTGGCAGCAGAAGCAGCAGCAGCAGCAGCAGCAGCAGCAGCAATAGCCACTGCGCCTGTGTCCAATTAAGTTACTCCGTGCACCGCTGTTATGGACACCAAGCTTAGCATCCGCGAACCATCCGTTAACCCATTCTGAAGTGGTATTTCCTACTACGTTCTTTGTTAGTGTCAGTGAAGGGGCGTTGGCACAGCAGGGGACAGGGAGCAGGGAGGGACTAACCTGGTTGCGTTGAGAACGCGGAAATCGTTCTCGTACTCGCGATAATTTATGCCCTTCTCTCCCGACCAGATGTTGTTCACCTGTTTACAGCCAGAAGAATAAAACTTGAACATAATCGAAATACAAAGCATATCTGACCGATCGTCGACACCCACTACATCATCGTGATAGATCGTTGCACACGTAGGTCAGGTCGAGGTAGTCTGGACCTTGTAGCCGGGTTGTAAACGGCTACTCCTCATTTTCTAGCACACATTGCCCGGGATGGGCATGCGCAGTTCGCGACAGTTTCATCTTCGTCGTCTGCGTTCTAACTAAATTTCAGTTTTTTAGGTACCGCTAATCATTTGCGCCTGACCCGAGGAGGCGAAAACGCCTATGCAGTCGGGAGGCCCATGGAGGTCGGCACCTGAAACTCTGCCAGAATGCACCGCCCAGAATATTTTGGAAATGCACATATAACCACCTAACGGGCAGCCAAACAAGCTAGTTCCTCTCCGATAAACCACTCTGACAGCCAACTGACGTTTGGAGTTTGGGTTTTTACCCAGACGGCTGGCCATTGACCTCAATGCTCGTCCCTAAGGTTTTCCGAATCCGAAATTTTATCGTCGGTTGTCCAGACGGTCATAGGGCCGGAAACATCGCAGAGATATATTTCAGGGCTATTCGCAGTCCCGAGCGGAGTCACTGTTTGTGCCCAATCGCGATTCGGTCTTCGTCTAATCGCTCTGTCGTTTCGTACGTTGTACGTTCAGGTACAATTGTTTGGTTCTAAGCTTCTGTCGTACGGTTGGGGTGCTCGGCACCAAAACGGTATTAAACAACGACCACGAACATCATACCTTGTATATGCGGCCGGTATCGGTTCCATATCTACTTACAGTTAGTTCGTCGAAGATCGTGGTCTAAACCGCTGTTCTCCATCAGTGTATCGTACAGGACATCCGTACTGGAACAACATTTGGAATTGATGCATACATCTGAACTAAACCAAACACAATAGTTCACCCTTTGATTCGGCGAATTCTTCGTACGAGGTGTAGGCGTAGGTCAGCGGAAGTGTGTTCCTTTTTCCCGAATACATCGAATAATATAGTAGGAAAGCGGCTAAACAAAACGTATTGCTGTGATTGCATACTAAGACCCATGATATCGTACGGCAGTTTCACGAAGTAGCCAAACATCACAGCGACGGAGCCGAGTCGCACGGGGGGTTTGATCCTACCGCTCGATCTGGTTCGGGCCCGTTTGATTGCGATGCTGTTGTGGGCTCTGTTCGGAACTTCACATACATGCTAAATGCCTAACGTTTGCCTCTGCTCTTTTGCTGGTGTGCCTGCGCATGATTTCCTGCGCTTAACTTCAAACCGTTGCGAGATCGTCAGCGCATCGCCTTCTACAAGCTGTCGCATCAGCGGTATATATTCTACCGTCCAAGCTTGCTATGACTCATATAGCAACGCGTATAACCAAGGAGTGGAAAACTTGAAGTAAACCGAAGCATGCGTACACGACACAATCGCTGCGCGCATAAGTACGTTCCGGAACAACAGCAGCGGGATCCGGGGTTCTGCTAACAACAATGCAAACCAAGTGAACAAACACAAAGGGTTGGAGGCGGTAGACTGAACAGTACGCTGGGGCATCTCGGGGGGCTGGCTCATACAGATCGGCAGCAGTAGCAGTACGAGCAGAGGTAGTAAACGATCGCCCGCCATACGTAACGTAGATCGGGTTGATTGGATGTCGGTCCGAGGACACCATGCGGTACCGTGAAGTAAAGTGCCACATAAGAGGCCTGCTACAATATGGGGGCGTTTTAGCGTCCAATGGTTTTGGCCGCTCACTGTCTCTCGGCCCACACTAGTGAACACCCTGCATGTTTGCAGTCTTGACCTATTGTTCGCTTTGGTTCGGCGACATGCACCACCATTTGATTGTTCAATAGGAAACATGAACATTCATGACTGCAGTCCTGAAGCTTATCGTTTGATACCGTTGTGTAACGTGTCATGGACGGACGCCATGTCAACGGCGATGTTGTAGGGGGGTCAGCCAATGGGAAATGTTCATAATTTTCATCATAATAAGTTTCATCAGCATCTTCATCGTTATCATCATCATCATTAACATCGTCCTTTACTCATCATCGTCATCATAATATCACCGTCCTCGTCAGCACCAGCACTCGCCTCATTACCATTACCCTCTTCAACATCATCGTCGCAATCATCCTGGTCATCATTGTCACTATCGTTATTCCAATTGTCATTGTTGTCATCAATGTTGGCATCGTATGCAGTCAGTTGGGACCCTATAATTTACCAATTCCACCCACCTCGACCAGTTTATAGGTGTGAACGAAGACGTCGACTTCCATCCCGCTGTCGCGCAGCACCCCCAGCAGGCGCGCCTCAATGCTCGGCAGAGTCCACCGGAGCGACCTTGTCAGCCCGAAAAAGCACACGGCCACTCGCAAGGGCTTCTTTTGAGGGGGTCTACGAGGGCCACCGTCACCGTTGTCACCTTTGTCCATCGCCAGATGGGTTAATTTCACTTCCCCCGTCACCCTCTCGGTTGTCGCGTGCGCAAGGCTGGTTGCTTCCTCCTACACGGGGCACGGGAAAAAGAAGTTACTAACATTTGATTCGTACACCACTCCAGACACATGCTACAGTAAGGGTGCACCATATATTACTGATGGTGGTTACTTCTGTATAGGTATAAGAGCTCTATACGAAACGAAGTTAACTGATTTCAGAGGAAAACAAAAGTGCCACCCGATGAGCAAGCCCATGGCAAAATGTTGCAGCAGAATACTGAAATTCAGACGATTTTGGGTTAAGGGGCCCTGACATTCCGGACTATTTTGAGGTGAAAAGTACCACTTATACCGTAGCACGCGTCTAGAGTAGCATTGCACGTAATTGTTTTCCCCAGGGTCCACAAGAGAGGAGCTTAATACCTTTTACTAAACCTCGATTTTGAGCTTAAGGGGAAGCTTATCCTGGAAACCTACCCGGCGGTCCCCAGGGTCCACAAGAGAGGAGCTTAATACCTTTTACTAAAACTCGATTTTGAGCTTAAGGGGAAGCTTATCCTGGAAACCCACCCGGCGGCCCAGGCATGTTGAGATCGAGATGCATCATCCTAACTGTACCCGAACGACTCTGAAGAGCGGAGTCGGTCAGAAATCGATCGGCTGAAATGGCCTACCCGCGTCGGAGAGACTCATCACCTTCACGCCTATAGCCGAAAACGTGGCAGCAGCCCGACACAAGAAATGCCATACGCTCGGGACGGGTAGATTAATTGACTCTGATGGTTAAGAGAGCACACAACTTGATTAATGTGATACTTGTTTTGAACGATATCAATGTCCAAGATTTCACGTCGGTCACACGTTGCAGCGGAAAGAAAGGTAAACCAAGCCTGATTTATTTCAAAAGGTTTGCAAATGGACGACAAGTGGCAGTGTAACATCCTACAGGCAATAAAAACGTCACGAACTGGGGCGGGGGACAAGGTGCTGTACCGTCGACAACAGTTTTTCAAGGAGGCCGAGGCGAGTGAACCTTAATAATAAATGCAGGGATAAGGGTACACGTACGTGTTCTGGTGCTCCTCGCTTTAGGAGCTCTATAGTTCACCCGGAAACTGGCTTTTGAGGAATAGTGCCAAGTCCTAATCGATCGGCTAGGTATACTACCAATGGAGTTTAACACCAAGTATACTGTTTCGACGACTTTCATTTTAATTCCTCGGCTAAGGACCCTTGAAGGCGTTTTCGCCAAACACAGCTAGTACCCCTATCGTTACGCGAGTCTCCTGTGTGACTATTTTGACTGAGAATATGAGGACATGATGTATACCATAGGAATAAACATGCGACATTGAACCCTGCATGATGTCTCAGAATGTCCTGGACGCCACACACCACTTCGTTCACGTGCACGTCCTTTTCCTTCTCGAGCCCCACTTCTCCCACATTCAGCACCACCCCTGTGTCGTCTCCACCGCGAGAAGTCCATTGTTTAAAAATGACACCAGCGGCTGCTGTGGAGAGCAAGGCGAGCGCGCCAATGATGCAACCGCGCCTAAGTCTTGATCCCATAACCATTACCATCACGGTGATGATTCGTGTTTCGCCTGAGCAAAAGCTACGTCTGTACCCCTTGCCGTCGCTGCTGTCTCCGCTGCAGCTGAAGCTGAAGTTGTAACTGCAGGTGGAGCCTTCGGGTACCTTGCCGAAACAGGGAAACTCTCTCCTGACTACGGCCACCGAGGGATTTAGGGGGACCTAGAGAGAACGTATCGCAAACGTTGCAAGCAGCGCACAATGGGCGAGGGCGGCGCGTGTTCGGGAGACGCACGAAATGGTGGAATGTTATCGATTGGTGACCAAATTTAACTCCTGAACACGAACTCGCTCAAGCTTGATTACATCGTCATCGCCAGGGTTCCGATAGGACGGCTCCCGCTTCTGGGTGATGATAAACAAACAATGACCATAAGAACAGAAGCATTTAGTGGAATGGCGAATTGAAACACGTTCTGAACAGACCCTCTTCCGGCCGAGTATCGGAAGCTTAACAATTAAGGAGAAAGCCCGAACAAACATATAGCGAAAGGTAGTGTGCACTAAGGTCGGAATAGATCGCTGTTATTACAAAAAATACGGCGCGGATACAGTTTCCGCCTACGAATGCATGCTGGAAAGGAGTTCGTGAAAGATGCTGCCTCCCGCATCATCAACTACGGCAAGGCCGCCGGGTCTCCTCCTGGAGGAGCACTGCGTCTCTTGCCTGCCGCGACTACTCGTCGACGAACCGCTCGTTGTGAGCGGACTGCAAAAGCCCGGGCCGAAAGAGGACCATCCCTGCTCCGACGACATCCAGACGTGTGCGGCTCGGCTCACCGGGAACGTTTCTCGAGGGGGCTCGCCGGTCTGGATGTTCAAGAAAGTACGCTCTCCGTTTAATTAACGGAAATTCTAAGCCATGCCGCGACGGTAGGCGGAGTCTCGGGCGAACGTACGACGGCATGCACTCGGGATGGCTTGAAGTAGCACAGCGTCTACGTGCTACAACATATAGATAGGCAATTCAACACGTACGACGATCGACGGATATGAACAAGGCCATAACCTCGATTTACAACAAACATAACGAGGTGAACCATGCGTCGAATGCGACGACACTGACTTTTTCCCCAGGTAAGAACTCCCCCATCAGTACTAACTGTATTCGGCAAATAGTGCTGCCCCGATCGTCACACGGGCCTGTTCGTGTGCCACGGACGTGACAATAGCAGTAGAACGTTCTTGTCAAACGGTTGCTGGCGATAGGGGTAATCAACATGGAAACTACCCGAAGCTCGTTCGATGTTTTCCGTTCACATTGGTTGCAGACCTAGGCCATGGTTTTATTTTTTTCATCAAAGACGGCGTCTGGATGCGATATAGAGATCCTCAAACAAAGGAGCCTGAACAAAAATGCACATGAATCTTCAGGGTAGCATGCATCGTGGCCATCGCTGAAGACGTAGGCCTCACAGTGTTATCAATTGAAACGGGGCACATGCTGCAAATAGCACCACGCCAGGTAGCACGGATACCACCGCCGTTCCTCGTCCTTGCCGTATATTTACTGTATATAATATACAGAGTATGCCTTTCTTGTATCTAATCGTCATCTTGCACAATGGCCCTGACCAAAATACACTGTATCACCTACAGTAGTCGTCCCTTGCCCGTATGCGCCAGTCAACCCTACAGGCACTATAGCCGCAACTGGCACTTCTCCGCACACTACCACGTCGGTTGATTATGTCTGCGTCAAGGGACCACAACTGCACTCACAAGGATCTCCACAGCTGCATTCACACGACTCCGTGTTTACAGGGTAAACCAAGAATACCACCACAATCCACTGCTGCACAATCTAGCGACACTACGACACCACCACCACCACCACCACCAAAACAAATTCACCAGCGACAACAGTAACATGCATCATCTCTACGCGTACGTGTTCGTTCGTTGATCCATGTATGTTGCTGCAACACACAACGCATCTATCTAACATATGGTGACTCTGGCGAGCAACATGATAGTTGAACCCCCGCGAGGTCTGTCAGAGTAAGCGAGACCCCCTCCGTTGTCTGTTGGGTGGTCCTTGAATACGGGTTAGGGGTATGAGAAACAAACCCTGCCTTCACTATCACGCCACCGCCAATACCAACACTGTTAGCATATGGACGTTGAGATCCATACGTATCTATTGTGATGTGCAGTCACTACGCACTGATACGAGTATATGAGTATCTTAGTCTAGATAGTCGGGTTATTGCAATATGCGGATAGATTACGAGTGTGTCTTACTCGTAGTGCGCCACATTCTATGTGCCAAGCATCTTCATCAGGAACGATGCTGAAAACTTTGCTAGAACGTTACTATAACGTTGTAGAGAATATTACAGGGAACGGTACACACCACGGTAGAATGTAATTATCCGTAGCATGGGCATTGTACCGGGATGATCAGGTGCAGGCCTCGCCCACCTCGATCACTCTACTCTACTCCACTCCTCTCTTCCCTCTTCTCCTCTTCTCTTCTCTTCTTCCCTTTCCATTGGTCTTCCTGAGATCAATCTTCTTTCCAATATGGCCAAAGAAGCGCCTATTCAAACCATGACTTTTCTTCTTCTACACAAGTGATCTTCACAGACACTTCGGTGCCACCTCTGCCATCTCTCTCCACAGAGACAGAGCCTCGACACACGCGTCATTATTTCAGGTTATGAGCCTCGACTTTGGTCTACGCGCCGACTGGCATCACGGAACGGCGTCTCCCGGCGAGCGCGTCGCGTTCTACATTCGAAGAATTTTCAAGTTTTCCACTGCGGAGGAATACGCTTTTTGCTCCAAAAACCAGAAGACCATCATCTACCCGACAGCATCGACATCGACTCTCATCATTGATTTACATCAACTTCGTTCAACAGGGTTACTACAAGGAGTACTGCTTTCACGCTTCTACGCGTGAGGCAGGTAAGGAGACTGCTGTCATGCTTTCACGCGGGTAGCACGTACGAGTAATGAGTCCGGTTTCACGCTTCTGTCGCGAAACATGTACTCGTACATTCAACATCGTTTTCACGCTGTAATTGCAAAAATATGCCACCGACTATTTTTGTAAACATCACACGCAAAGCTTTGTTTTCGATACTATGATACTTTGAAGCTGTAAGCGCGAAACATGTCACGAAACTATTTCTGCTTATCACACGCGAAGCTAGCTCCGCGCTACTTCCACGCTGTACGAGTAAAGCATGAAGAAACGTTACAAGACCTGCTGTTTCTCTGCCATCTCCACTAAAGTTAGTCTCGAGCCGGCTCTTTGCTATTTAGACGCTTAAAGTCGTTATTAAAACCGTTTCTTCAAGCTCCTACGCGCGAAGTACGTACAAATAGATTTATCCTCGTGCAAGTATGACGAGAAGACCTACACGTGCTGAACAATACAGCCAGGTCGTTGACGAATCTGCTACCCAGCGTAGCATAGGGGGTATTACTTCCTGCCTGCCTCAAGGCCTCCTTTTCTAGCAACGATTTCACGCTTTCACGCGGAAATACGACTTTAGGCTCGGAAGGAAAAACCAACATCATACCTGGTAGGAACTTCATAGTTCTTCATCTGCCACCTACGATAGCTGCTGAGCTTCGCCATCATCATAATCGTTGATTACAGAAGGTATCCTCAGCAATTCATCTTCGCAACTTCTTCAGTTTATGTCACCAGGATCTACATCTACTTCGACAACTGCTGTACGAGCAACACTACAACATCACTACCTCGACTTCTGGAAGCATCGATGGTCTACCCTCGGCTGCAGCAATTCATTCAAATTTGCTTTTCGAGATTTTATTTCAGGATCGGAGAGACATGGATCAACATCTGCATGCTCACCAAGGTTAAGCTGCACGGCATCACCACCGAAGCGTCCATCAAGCAGCTGGCTATCACCATCCCCATCGCATTGGGGACCAGCTACGTATTCGGCGACATCGAAGCCGAAACGTGAACACCACTCTGGGGGAATATGCTCATTTGTATCAAAACAAGGAGTTCCAACATTTTATTGTTGCATTCGTGGCGATTTTTGATATTGCACCGCAACACGCGGCGCAACCGCAACCGAAACAACACCTACAGGCACTCGCACACGTCGAGCAAACACGGCGCAGCATATCACTACGGACTGACTACGGGGACAGGTCTTCACCATATCGTCAGCTCTTCATCGCCATCATCAACATCTCACAGCCATCATCATCTACTCGTACATCTCGGTCTGCTATGCTTCGACTAGTTCTTCACAACAAGACAGCCTACAGAAGAAGATCATCAACGGCAGCACCACTTATTTTCAACACTACTACTACATGTTCAACAAGGTCTCCGCAACACCAGCACGAAGAACGAAGATCACGATCGTCATCATCATGCGCATTCCTTGCGTCTCTTCTTTACCTTGGTTTTGGTGGGGGGTGTATTTTTTTGTACTTTCCCTCTGTTGGCTTTGTTGTACGTAGAGTATTTTCACACGAGTAAGTTATATGTAATCAAATCTGATGCGCGCTGCTATATGCCGTCACGGATACATACATCTGCCTTGTTATCGTTGTTCCTTAGCTTTCCACAGCTTTATTTTCTTTGAGTACGTATCCTAAATACACACTCACTCACAATGCTGAATGTATTTCACACATATCAGTATGTAGCTGGACACATACCTGTACGAGTATACGTCCACACGTTTTCTTTTCGATTTCGTTCGATTTCTTAGTCCTAGGATTCATTGGGGGGGGGGGGCGTAACATAGGTACAGTAGATACTTTCTTACGCTTTCTTTGCTAGGATACAGCTCGCTGGTCAACACCACAGCATCACGAGTCTATTTTGCGATACGATTGCGCCCAACGTAGTCTATTGCCGTACTATCTGTACTCCTAATCGTATTGCGAGTACGTACGTACATACATGTACACAACTGAACAGTGCACTTTTCGCTGTACTTGACGAATGTCATCAGTTTCTACTTGGATTTCATGTTACTCTAGGTATCTATTCATGGGGCGCGTTGAACACGCCCATTATACGGGTTAACGCTTCCGTTCTAGGGTATACTTCGCTGATATTCACACCACGATTTGTTTTCTTCTTTGACTTTGCTTACACCAGGTACTACTCTGTAGGGTTCATATGAGTACGTACGCACGTTTATACTCCACACTGGACACACGTCTCAGTTTTTTCAATTGTTTCCTCAACTATCCCATGTTGATAGCTGGACAAATGAGTATTCACACGTACTGGTACATACAGTAGGTCATTGCTATTTTTGTCTGGGTACACATCCACCGACTTTATTTATATCTGCAAGAGTATGTACTATTTGAGTAACTCTGTTATTGTAGCATTCAATTGAGGGGACGGGTTGCAAGTACAGCAGATAACTTTCTACGCTTTTCATTGTAGGTTTTGACTCAGTGTCGTACACTATGACGCAGTAGTCATGCACAACTACGATTAGCTTTTCCGACATGAGTACAACCATATTGTCACCGTCATCACACGGGACTGAATATGTAGTGAACTTTGTGTTTACTGTTTTCCATATTGCCGCTGCATTCGCGCAGGACTGAATATGTTGTACCATTCTTTCATTCTTCACTCGTTCATTTTGATTTTTGAGTATCAGGTTTCTACACCGTAGGCATTACTCTAGCTACTGACTTTCATCACGGGAGCGTGTTAGCATATGGACGTTGAGATCCATACGTATCTATTGTGATGTGCAGTCACTACGCACTGATACGAGTATATGAGTATCTTAGTCTAGATATTCGGGTTATTGCAATATGCGGATAGATTACGAGTTTGTCTTACTCGTAGTGCGCCACATTGTATGTGCCAAGCATCTTCATCAGGAACGATGCTGAGAACGTTGCTAGAACGTTACTATAACGTTGTAGAGAATATTACAGGGAACGGTACACACCACGGTAGGATGTAACTGTCCGTAGCATGGGCATTGTACCGGGATGATCAGGTGCAGGCCTCGCCCACCTCGATCACTCTACTCTACTCTACTCTACTCCTCTTCCCTCTACTCCTCTTCCCTCTTCTCCTCTTCTCTTGTCTTCTTCCTTTTCCATTGATCTCCCTGAGGTCAATCTTCTTTCCATTATGGCCAAATAAGCGCCTTTTCAAACCATGACTTTTCTTCTTCCACACACGTGATCTTCACAGACACTTCGGTGCCACCTCTGCCATCTCTCTCCACAGAGACAGAGCCTCGACACACGCGTCATTATTTCAAACACCTGCACGACGGTTACTAGCACAAGCCACGACCAACACCACCAACATATTTCCGGCAGTAGCAAGGTTTCAAGGAGGTTGTGGTGGTAGCGGTGGTGGGGGTAGTTGTCGATGGTTGTTGTTGCGGTAATTGTGGTAGTGTTGAAGTGGTGGTGGTGGTTTATGAGTGCTGGATGCTCTGGAAAGGTATTGGCGCCCTCCAGGGCAGAATTGCAAAACAACCTTTCGAAATAGCGGGCGTTTCGCGCGGTTCCCCACTTTCTGCCCAGGGGCAGCTTCGCGTACAGGCAGTTGGACGCTTGCAACGACGGAGGTAGCAGTGTTTTCAGCGAAACTGTTTCGGACTGACTAACATTATTAGTATACACCTCAACTGAGGAAATGCCTCCATATTGTTAGCCAAATAATTTGTTTCCAGTATGTTTCGAACAATGCCTACGATGCTATAGGCCGAGTTTTCTGATGTACGTAGGCGTTCGTTGTTTCTCGAATTCATTTTGGGGGAGAGAGGTACAGATTACTGTAGTGATTCTCAAGATGAGTAGGGGCCTAAAAACAAACAACAGGTTCTATCCCCGCCGTTGCAAGCGTTCTTTACGCCAACGAGTATCGATCAGGGGTATCCTATTACATCACGCAGGGATGGTTCGTGGGGGTGCCTGAAGCTCCTCGGGCGCTGTTTTCATTCTGCTTCCCTTGTCGCCGTTGGTAATTTAGCAGCGCAGAGAACGTCGTCAATATATTTGGAGATTCCGGAGTGTGCTGTTATGCCAGGTACAACACTAACTGCGAACAAGTAACACCCCAGCTGAGCGAGCCTTAATAATCAGACGATGACACCATTCTTCAACAGCCTTAAGCGCAGGCCAAAATTAAGGGTTCAGTGTAGCGCTCGCCGCTCATCACATGTCTTTTCCGGAATCGGTTTTGTTAGCGTCCCTTTGAAAGGGGAGCCAAACTATCAAGTCGTGGAATTTCTTACTCCTTGGACTGTGCTGTAGTGCACAGTACCCGACGGCGGTACGAGGTCATCATCGGTAACAGGCACGCAGCCGGGTGTGCCGTCAAAGGGGAAATACAATTGAGATCAGTTGGTTATGTATGATATATAGCGAGAATACCAGGACCATCAATACCAGCACCCCACCATTTGAGCAGCGGCTAAAGCAGCAGAAATATCTTGGGGCGGATGTTGGCTGGTGGTGGTGCGTGGTGGTCGTGGTGGTAGAGCTGTGGTGTTGGCGGTTTACAGTCACAACTGACGAATAAACCCGTGTTTTATTTGATAAGGGAGAACAAAAATTCGCGACCGTGAGGACAAGAGCAATCGTGTCCGAAAATTATTGAAAAAAAACTTATACGGCCATGGTTCCAGGAAAAAGCGTAACATTTCACCCTCGGGGAATAAAACAATGATAACACTGAAACTCGCAACACAAAGCTTATCAACGAGACCACGTCAACAAGGCGAACACATCGGTGAAGCTTGTTTTGGCATCCGAGCTGTAGTTCGTGAGATATGGGAATTGTTCGTATTACTTGGGAAGGCGTTGTTATATAGAGATTTAAGATGTCAATACTAAAATTCATATGTTTCTTCTTTCGGCCATCATTCGGCCAATACGCGGAATAATTGGACGCTAGACGTGTTGATATGATCGCATTAACAAGGGGAAGACGTCCATGACACTTGTTTTGCTATGAGATCCGTACAAGTGTGTACAAGTGTGTGGTAATAAACGCCTGCTGAAGTACTAGAACAATGTATCGAGCTCTTTGGAAACCCTAGGGGGCCTATTTAGTTTCACGGAAATCACTTTAGCACCCGGATCCAAGAATAGTTGAAAAACGAAATTTATCACGGTTGTTCTTCACGAGCATACGAAAAAAGTAGATGATGACCTTTTTTGTTTTTGTTTTCGATCGTCGGTAATTTAGGGTCAAAGTTGCCGAAAAATATGAAAAACAAAACGTTAAAATGTACCTCATTCACCAAAAACTCATTTGTTTTTTAAAAGGCCAGAATGACGTTTTTTCGTATGGTCATGACGAACAACCCTGCCAAATTTCGTTTTCCAACTCGTTTTCATTTCGGGTGCAAAAGTCTGAACACGAAATGTTCCTGCTCTTGCTGGAACCAGCTCGTATGCACCCTAAAATATACCGGTATTGAATAAGGAACAATCGATCCTAAGATACACAACCACAAAGTGCGTAGCCTGCCCAAAATAGTGATTTTTTTCTTGTGGGTGAGCTGTTTGGGTGGCTCATGAGCTATCACATGGTTTGCGGGCGTAGACTCCTACTGCACTAGCTGGCTGCTTACTTACGTTTGGTTGTTTTGAGCTATGGGGGACAGATGGGCTACCTCGTGATCTGTCCGATTCACCTGTCATGTAGAATAAAAAAACTACAACCTCCCAGCTTTTCAGCACACCAAGAGTGCCTAAAGTAAAAAAGCAGCCAAATATGGGGCATACAAAAAACAAAACAGATTCGCACAGAAAAGCTCGCCCTCCTAGATTAAACGATAGTACCAGGAGCGAAATGAGCTAGGAAAACATGCTCGCCGATTGTGGGCTACTATGGCGTAATCCCCCGGTACGCCCGTTTGTTTGCGGGCGTAGGTCCGTGGAACTCGCTAGTTAACTATGTTTCCCGTGGGAGACCCTTGGAAGCTTCACGAGCTACAGAGGTATCACATGCTAGGCGGGTGTGAGCTACTGTTCGATTACGTTTCACGAAACAATGACTAGGGGCGGCAGACGAGATAAGGGCGGCAGATGAGCGCTTTCACCATCTGCAAGACGGGTGAAACGTTCGTTTTTTTATCGGCCTCGTGGCTGAGCTGAACCTGCGCTTGAACCTACCGTAACGCTCTCAGGGGATAAGCCGCCACCGAAGAGGTCGCCTTTTGCGTACTCGGTAAGGAGCCAATTCGTTGCTTCCTGAGCGGAAACAAACTGTACAGTACTCTGAAAAACAAACTACAGACCCTGGAGAACGCGTGATCGAAGCATGACACGGAAATATGAGTTTAATTCTAATTGGATTTTTGTTTTTCAAAACTTGCATCAGATTAATCGGAAAGTCATTCACCAAGCAGGCATATTAGGGTGAAATTCAAAACAAAAAGATATGTTTTGTATTTTGCTATTTGTTTCCGTCCAATTTGAGTATTCGCTTTGGGGAGTTAGTCCCACTCGACGCACATGTTGCATGAAGCCGAAACAAGCAACTCCAGGTCGAGCCCGCCGTGTTATGGATTGCTTCAGAGGGGAGGACCCATCGTCCACGACAGACCGTACCACCGGAGCACGCCCAGCGCTAGGTTCGACGGCCCCTAGTACAGCGTAGACCACCTCTGGGGCCACAACAAAAATTACAAGGCCGTCACAAAGCTAATTGTCATCATTACTTGCTTACCACACCACACAAGCACCGACTAGGTAACGACTTCGTTCAGAACTTTGATCGCTGTACCCTCGTCATTGTTGTCCGGGTGGGATTCTGAGTTGGCACCAGCCATCCAAGCGGTCCCATAAGCGACACGTAGCCTCTTAGCTGGTGTCGGCGAAATTAACCTTCCTACTGACACGGTGCCCCGGAGAGGAAGCGGACCGTCGCTCACCTCGTTGGTTCCCCAAGGATTTTCGTTGGGACCTTCCTTGTGTGTTGTTCGAATAAAAAATATTTCAACTATACACGCCATTCCTCAATGCGATATTAGCCCCTAGCCTTTAAAGCAAGCTTTAGAAGCGAATTTCTTAGGCTCACCAAAAGCAAGTAAAACCTGGGGCTAAGGCAAACGTTAAGGCAGCCTATTAAAGGGCCATAAACAGCCTCGAGGGTTCTCTTCGGGCGAACAAAAAAAGAGCAATCATAAACTATTTGTTTTTTGTTTCAGTTGCCATACTATTTCAGGCTATTATTTTTCCTTTTCATAACTCCCTACTCAAAACAGCCTTGTTACAGTTCTAATGCTCGGTTTGCCGACAGATGGATAGTTTTGGAGAGCCTAAGTAATGGTCGACATTCGTGTCTCAGGGGGCGTATCGACCAGACGCGTTTTAATCACGGAACGTGCCTCTTACTCGAACACGTCTCGTTGATCGTTTCGGAGCTCGTGTTTGGTACGGACAGTCAAACTAGAGGCCCAGCTAAATTCATTTACTAGTCCTCGGCGTCCTCGTCAAAAGTCGGAGTTACATCAGGATAAGCAGTCGGAGAAACTGCCATTTTCAAATTGGTCTTGGGTACCAAGGGCATGGCGAGTCATTTTCGAGTAAAAGGCACGTTCCGTGATGAAAAACGCTTCTGATCGATACGCCTTCTGAAACACAAATGTTAACCATGACCTAGGCTCTCGAAAACTACGCACCTGTCGGAAATCCGAGAATTAGAACTGTAGCAAGGTTGTTTTCCGTAGGGAGTCATGAAAAGGTAAAAATTGTACCAGAAATAGTATGGCAACTGATTTTTTTTTTGCTCCTATTTAATGTGCCTGAAGAGGCCCCATAACGAGCCTTAACAATATAGAAATAAGCCTTGACAAGGCCCTGAATGAGCCCGAACGCATATCTCTACAACAGAGAGAGGACTATCGGACTCGTGACGAATTTTGCATGGTATTGTACCCCCCTACGTATTTCCCGGCGAGTTCCTACGTATGTGCCCGCTTCCTCGGCATCGACGGTGCCTATGATAGGCTTGTGTTCATGTTTTTTGTTACGCGCACAGTCACAGCAGGAGTAGTCAAGCCATCTAGCCAGATTGAAGTATCTAAAAAGTATAACGCCTATAAACTAATATGGTTGCAAAATGCGGGAGGGGGTGGAATGGCGTCCCAACACCGCCTGTTCTGTGGTGTATATATGGTTTGGTATATATTGTTAATACGATAGCAATTAGGACGACATTGTACCCTCTACAAATTGGATATAAGCTTTAGAGTAGGATACATTTTAGCTTCTTGGAATTGGCACGCACCTGGTATGGCCTCTGCCGTCTACCTGGTTTGAGAAGGGGTTACTACATCGAATTTTACATGGGGGTTAATCTGCCCCCGTACCCCTACGGAAAAGATACTTTAAATCATTTTTAGATGGGAATTATAATAACCTCGTAGCCCCTACGTACCTAGTGTACACAGACTTTTGTATAACCGGGTGACACCCTAGCTGCGAAGATACCACAAAACGATAAACCCGCTCAATGCCCAGTTCGTTAGCGAAACACATCGTTGTTAAGCTTACAAAAATGTGGTGTCCGGAATGGTCGTTTCGTACACCACTGTCCTGTCACCTATACCGTTCTGGAAACAAATAATTGTCTTGATTTTATATGAAAAAAAAAACTAAACAAAGTGGCGTTGTATCGCATAGGCGTTGGTGAATGTGTCAAATGGGGGCCGTGTGTCGCAGCATTTATTCACTACGAGTAACAGCTTTTTGTTTTCCGCAGCCAAACTACAGTACGAGCTCATCGTAAATGGTTGAAGAATAAGCTGTTGCACGTACATATTTATTCACGTATACATTTATGCTGCATATTTACGGTCGGCCAAGCGTCTCGGACAGAAGTTGCTACATGATGTTGGCTGCTTCGTCACGAACGAGCGAGACAAAGTAGATGACTGCGATGGAATTGTCCGTTGCTTCAGGCGCACCCTCGGGTGCGTGCAAACAGGTAGGTGCGTGATCGTAAACTAGCCACGAGCTCAGGGACGTCCTTCTTATCTCGTAGGTAACCCAACGAGTACCAGAGAGGAAACAATGCCAAACATTGTGATCGGAAATTTGAGGTGTTTTACGAGCGTCATCGGTTTAATATGAATACTTTACGGTCCCCATATTCACGGTCAGATGTATGTATTTTCCGGTAGGGGCGGCCGTACTTATACAGCTGTCGACGAATGCAGAAACGAAATGGTAGATCGTGTGGCAACGTATTGGTTCGACTAGCCCTTGCACTCTATACTTTTTTTAATTATTTCGTTTGTTTGTTTCTTGTTGAGTTGTTTACTGGCAGGGGAGGGCGCGGCAGAGGAAGTACCGGCTCTTGACACCGCTATTAATTCGAGCAGAAAGAAGATGTCAGAAGGTGTGCCATGGTCCCCGTATCGGTTTTGTAGCAGATACGAGAAACGTTTCCTATCATCGCCTTGAGAACGATTTTACACTTTTCTATCTCGTGTCTCCTTTCCTGTTTTCTTTATCTGCCTTCTTGTTTCCGTCCTATGCCGGTGTCCTCCTCATTTTCGTGTTGATTCGCCCGTGCCGTGCGCAAGTACATGTTCCTCTTGGGCACGTATGCTTTTTTCTTAGGGGCGCTTATGTCTCCCTACGTTATTTGTATTCTGTTGATTTTCATACTTAGACTATATTGATTTTTCCTTCTCATTTTTTGGTTCGGCTCGTGTCGTTGTCTTCTCGTACCCGGTACGTTAGAACCGCACTTGCTTTACCCATTGATCTGCGATAATTTGGTTTTGTTTTTCTCTGTTTAACAGTCTGTGACCACATATTTTGTATCTCTCTAGGATTAGGAATCAGGACAGACACTGGGTGTACTGATGTAGTTGGGCAGAAACGATGTGTTCAATGTGAACACAACACACACCTACATCATCAGCAGTACATCACTTTAATTTCCATCTGCACCTCCCTCCTTATATGCCGTTACTTTTTTTTTGTCATAAATAGTTAAGTCACACACACCCCTTTCCCGATACATACTTTATGTGAGTTCCGGTAGAACGGAACATTGTTGACGGCAGTACTCACCAAAAACGTCCCTGAAAGGTCTCTTGCGTCGTCAGGAAACAAAACTAACCCCACAGCCCACAGCAATACTGCTGAAAAGGCTAGAAACAGAGCTCTGTTGAAGCATGACATTCTTAGGAAAGGTAGAGCTGGGTATCCATATTCAGTGCCAGGATATATCTACCCAATATGGATATGATATGCCCATATTTATATCCAGATTTTCCCCCTCAATCTATATATAAAGTGCCTATTTATATTTTGTCTCGTATCCCGACGGGACTATGGGAAATTGGGTATCAATGTGAGATATGATATATCATGGAATATATCCGTCGATATCATGGGATGTATCCGATATATCACGTGATATATCGCCGATATATCGGGACATTTCACACTTCGAGCTCTGATTTGTGGTGTCAGTGGATCTGCTGAACTGCGGATGAATGTGTGACGAATAGATGGACCGTGTAGAATGCCGTACGAGTAGCAGTGTAACGATTTTTTTTATAGATCAAACAAAAACTAATTTCGACAAAAATATTGATCGACGAAAGGTCACTGGATGTACCACATTAATTTATAACAATGATGATGATACGAGAGCATGGGTCAGTGAAGACGCCACAGCAGCTACTGGACTCGCACATTGCTATTGGTTGACGAGGGAGCAAATGGGTAGAACCCGACTCATAGTACCTACTCGTAGATCTACCAGGTATACCGGTATGTCGTAATTGCACCTAATTGTACGTAGGTGTGCGTTTGGGGGTTTCATATGTTGAGCTGCTGGGTGAAAGACTGCTCGTTCGCCTTCAGCGAACGACTGGAGCACACAGTACTATTGCTGGGCAGGGGTTTCGATGTGTTTGTGGGGAATTGACACGAAGTTACAACCCTGGTGGAGGAATCGCCACCATCGACGTGCGCCGAAAGTGTTTAATACTTCAACCCAGCCAAAGTAGGCATCGGGTTCTTGTTCAATGCTTCTTCTATAGAAGTGCTTGAGGCGGAGACTTGACTCTTGCGGTAGGAGGTGACAGGTTCGGGGGCAAGGGACAAGGGGGGTAACAACAGCAGATTATGGGGTTCGGGGGTAAGGAATAAGGGGGGCAACATCAATATATTTTATGGAGAGGGGTTGCAGAAAGCAGAGCCACAGTCGGAGCGAAACAGTATTGAGCAGCAACACCGCACAGCCTGCTGTGCGTTGAAATACGCTCGCGGCAACTTGAATCCGGCCATTCGTGTGGACAGCGGAATTTATTCCAATGCTTGTTTGGGAGTGCTGGGGTTGGGCGGGGTGGTGTTCGTTCTAGCTTGGTAGATTTAGGGGTGGAAATCCGTTTGTTGGTTTGAGGAGGCTTGCGTTTTGTGCAATGAGCAGTTGATAGTTGTCGTACGTTTGCGTTATTGTGCTGATTTGCGCCTTGCTTCTTCTCCGTCATGTGGCATGTGACACCCGGACGGGAAATGGAACAATAATATCAGGGTTTTACTCTTTTTTCGGGAATGTTATGAGTGATCAATGTTGAAGCTCATGCTGCATGCTGAACATTGTCGGATGGCAAGCATAATCGTACTAATATTTATAACGTGATGCCTACAAACGTGGTGCCTTTTATGTTGCTACCAGGTTTCAAACTTAGTATTAATAGTAATAACTCTGTAGTACCAGGCATAATATGATATCGTACATCGTGCCAATCAGTCACTACTGCTGTGTAGCCTGATAGCTAGCACATACCTGGTATGCGCGTATAAAACAACATAGAAATGATACATCATCACCTGATATATCGGAAATATCACGGATATATCACAGATATATCCACATATATCTCGTAGTACACCCGAATATCTGTAATAACATATCATATCCCATACGTATATCCAATTATATCCAGGATACCATGATATGGAAATAAATATCGATATTATAATGTAATATATCGGTCGCCCCGATGGTCTAGAAGTAACCTCGAACGCTTCTGACGGTTGATGTCTGGAGTTCGAATCTCACGTGGGTCGTACTTTTGAGTTTATTTGCAAAAAAAAAAAAAAACGGAATCAACTGCTGAGAGTGCCTAGTAGCGCGGGTAGGCACAATTCGATGCGAGTCGACGAGGGAAGAAAAGTGAACTCTTCTCGCGATACAAATGCAAGGCAAGAACCGCAGTGGGGGACGAGGAGGGAGAGGAGCCTACATTGTGACCGCAGATCTGAGTTACGACTACGAGGGGAGGAGAGAGCAAGAAAGGAAGGGCGAAGATAATAAATGGGATGGGAAAAAAAAAAAAAAAAAAAAAAAAAAAAATCCAGAATCGGGATATATCCAGATTTTTTGGGGGCAATATATCCATATCATATCCCCCCCGGTTTTCAACCCAATACCCAGCTCTAAAGGAAATGTCAAACTATATATCGTTCTCGAAATGGGATAAGCCTTGAAAGCTACGATGATACCGGTTCTGTACGTACAACAACAAAAACGTCGTGCGAGTACTATAATGCGAAGTAGAACCCCATTTTTAGTTCGAATTTCTCAAGAAGGTCTACGATTCAATGACAGTACGTTCAACACTACTCAACAAAATTACAAATTTAGTGACCAGTCTACTTGTTCGGACTCGTTTCCTTCACGTGTTTGGCATTTTGTGTGCGTTTCGTACGTGTGCGTATAATACTAGTATTCTAGGGATTTCCTTTCGCGGTCTGCGATTTCATGTGACCGATGACCTCATTAGATTTGATTTGTGATGAATGATGTGTTTTATGTTGTCCCTCATTTCGTTTTTCGGCTTGATTCGGCTCAAATGCAAAGTCATGTTTACGTTTGCATCTACTGCTGCCTGCACAGCAGTATGATATCTTGTGTACATGTGTACCAAGTGTGTACATATATATCTTACGTATATATACCCTGTCTTTTGTGCTTCTGTTATGCTCACAGCAGCATCTGACTGATTTAGGTTCGGCCACGTTTTGTTTATTATCTGATCTGAGCTGGTCTGATCCATATTTGTTAACCCTGTCATGTGACCATGGACAAACGATTTTGATCAATGGTGTATGTGAGAATAGAAACAACAATTCCGACTACAGGAGGAGTAGTAGTAGTAAAATAACATGTATGTATGACGTGAGGCCGCGGTACAAGTTTAAGTACTACTACTGCAATATAAGCTGTATCGTCCAGCGCGCCTCTCTCGTTGTACCCACGGCGCGAGGTGCTTGAAGCGACCAACGCTGTATTTAAGCGGAAATATACGTCTCACTCTCTTCGTAGTCTTAAATTAAGTACATACATACGTACAACATATGATACGAGTACAGCAGTTTAAGGGCCCGTTTTAACGAAGAAGAAAAATTCAATTTGGAGAAAAAAATATTCAAATCCGGTTTTCATTGGTCAACACACGCACCAGCACCAAAGATTAGGATCTTGGGGCACAATATTTGGTGCTGGTGCGTGTGTTGACCAATGAAAAGCGAATTTAAAGTTTATTTTTTCCAAATTCAATTTATTTTATACTCGTTAATTCGGGCCCTAAGGAAAGTTAAAACAAAACAAAAAACAAACGCAGAGCAACCAAAACGTGTTTATGTTTTAATTGTCTATTTTCAGGTGCGGGGGTGCAATCTGGGCGAAACAAGAAAATAATTAGATTGCATTTCCAATTTTATTATTTCATACAACCAGAAATAGAGTTAATGAATGGGCAGAGGCCAAATAAGATATACCTGGTCCGCTTGCGGCCAAAAACAGGTACATACTTAAAATCAAGCCAAAAACGCACTCCACGTGCCCTGCCATTGGTCTAAAACTCGTTGTACCGGTTTTTGCCTCTTTAAAACCCAGGTATACCTGATTTTGTCTACTCTGCTTGACTTTCACATTTTTTTTGTCGTTTTTAAGCCAATCAGAGGCCCTTCGTAGTTCCACCCTATGCCCCCTATACAAATGCCGACGTACGCGGAGACCCCCTTCTCCCTTCGCCCCTCGCACTACACCCCACTCGAGCGACACACGCACATATCTGCCTGCACGCCTCCGCCGAAATAATACGAGATAGAAGGCTCCCCTTCGGGATTGTGGTTGACTTGGGATACCCGGGGTGTCGCAAGCTGAAAAGGGAGAATGCAGCAGCAGGCGTTCGCTCCTCGTATCATTAATAGCAGCTACTCGTATACGTAGCCACCGTACGAGCACGAAGAACATAAAAAAGACTACTTTGCGTTGCAAGGAACGGCAGGCTCGTGGGGTGCGTTTTAAACTTGATTTTAGCATGTACCTGTTTTTGGCCCCGAACGGATCAGGTGTACCTGTTTTAGGCCGCTGCCCTTAATTAATTATTTTCGGAGTTCGGGCTCACGAAATCAGCCTGGAAAACAAACATAAATAAATGAGAAAGCTCTAAGCCTAGGGGCAGTCAGTGACTATAACAATAACATTTAATAGTGTTGACCCCAAAAACGCTTGTTGTGCACACGAATTTCTACGACTTATTAATATGAACTTTTTCTTCTCTGGGATCAAAATAAGAAAGTGCAACAAAAGAAATTCAGCGTGAGCCCGATTAATAACACGAATTTCTACTACTTATTAATTGAGGGTTTCTTGTGTGAGGGAGGCAGTACTACTACAGGATGGACTGGCCCACCTACAATAGGACTTGTATACATATATACCTGGTATGTTGTTGTGGTTGTTGTTGTCTTCACATTAAAAACCGTGCCGGTCTCTCTATCCAGTACCTCCATCTGTCTGTGCTAATCCAACACTTGACACGGTCGATTCCCGTGGTCACAGGCTAGCTTACCCAAAAAAGGTGTACTAAAACAAAAGTGGAACCCGAAGGGTCCGCAGAGCGATCAAAGCCAGTAAAAAACAGATAGTCTGGAGCCCTCCGCTCCTCTCTACACGCTATTGTTGTTGTTGTTGTTGTTGTCTTCACATTAAACCCGTTCTTTCTACTCAACCATACATCAGTACACCCAGTGCCTGTCCTGATTCCCATTCCTAGAGAGATACCAATGTGAAGGTAAAAATAAAACTGGAAAGGTCAACATCACCAATCGGGGGTATACGCCCCCTGATTCTATCTTGGTGCCCCTATATATGTACCAGTAGTATTACGGGAATCAGGACAGGCACTGGGTGTACTGATGTGGTTGAGTAGAAAGAACGGGTTTAATGTGAAGACAACAACAACGATAACAACAACAACGATAACAACAACAACAACAACAACAACAACAACAACAACAACAACAACAACAACAACAACAACAACAACAACAACAACAACAACAACAACAACAACAACAACAACAACAACAACAACAATAGTAAATAGAACCTATGGTAAATTCAAAATATATTTACCTATTTTTCTTAAACGAAATGGTCCCTCGTAAGTTTGAAAATCGTGATCAGCGACGAGCGCCACACAAAACATAAAACGTGTACTACTGTACGTAGCCTGTACTACTGTACTAGAGGCTGTCACAATACGTGTACGGTAAGTCTGCTAAGCAAGGGGTCTTTGTTGGCTGGCACGCATTGCTCTACGTACTGGTACATAGGAGACTTGGCCTGTGACTGAAGTTATTCTAGCCCTTTGTCTACAGCAACGCACTTACTTATCGCACCTTGTTTTCCGAAGATGTGGCAAACAATCCACCTCGCGCCTTCGCGGCTGGCTGCCGAGGCTCCTTTGCTACTTCGAAAGGCGTGACTCGCTGTGTCGTTCTCACGTGCTCACCCGCTGTTCCCGCTTGTTGGACCTCGTTCGAGTGATTGGGGTGGCACTGGACTGGTCATATGTCCAATTACGACATTCCAACCTTTTTGTGTCCGTGCGGGCAGTAGTACAGGACACCTATTAAGAAACAGTAACTATGGACCAGGCTGGGTTTCTTATTTGCGAGAAGGTGGTTTCTACACTAATTTCAAGATAACGCCGCTGTAATTTCTTATTTCATTGTTTAAAGTCCGCCTGGCTTTCTCATTAACCTGTTTCTTATTAGGTGTCCTGTACTGTACCCGAACTGAGTGTTGCGGCGGACCACAATACTAAAACTTCCCCCCGGGGAGCACCACGCAGTTCCGACACTTCCAGCACACTACAGTAAAAGCCGTAGATCGTAGACCTACTGTATTTCTGAGTTCTAAAAGTGGGCCGTTCGGCCCTCATGAACAATAGTTGCTGTTTGTTAAACCGCTTCATCTTTGCAGAGACACGCACAGGGCGTGAACGCTTGCAATATCTTTGATTAGATTTACCAATTATAAGCATTTTTATTTCAGTTTAGAGAGTGTGTCTTAAACTACGATAAACTGCTTTGAAACGGTTAAAACAATGGAACAGTGGGTTGTGATGGTCCCCACCAATTGCTTGATGATTGGTTACAATTATGTTTCACAACACGGCGTCCCTGGTGGAATGACAGATGAATATCCTCTGTTTTAGTCATGGTCAAGGGTTCAAGCCCCCGAGAGTGCATACTCGTATGATATACGTATATACGTAGGGACTTTTTCTCGAGGAAAATATCTTGACTGGCGGAAAGCGCGAGATAGCAAAATTCGATGAAATGAACGAGCGTTGGGAATGCTGAACCCTCTGCCCGATAGAAATCAAGGCACGAACCGTACAGTGGGGGGGAAGGTGAAGAACCTGCTTTGTCACCCCATATCTGAGTTACGACTAGGAAGGGGGGAAAAAAGAAGGGCGAATCTTAGAAATGGGATGGAAATTAACAACAACAACAACAACAACAACAACAATAAAGACAACCACAACAGCAGTCAGTACAACCCGTGAACGGATTCCAAAAGCGTCCGCACCCTGTCCGTTTGTTTTTGTTGGGAAGGAGGGATGTACAATATTTTTACTTTTTCGTGGCACGTGTCGCGACACGTGTCGTGACATGTCGCGACATGTCGCGACGTGCCTCGACACGCCGCGACACGCCACGGACGGGCCGCGACAGCCCACGGCGTGTCGTGGCGAGTGTTGCGGGGAGTGTTGCGGTGAGTGTCACCAACCTTAACCTAACCCTAACCGTAACCCTAACCCTAACCCTAGGTGTCGCGGCTGGTCGCGACAAGCCGCGGCATGTCGCGAAATGCCGCGGCAAGTGTCGCGGCGTGCCGCGGCAGCGTCCGTGGCGTGTCGCGACACGTCGCGACACGTGTCGCGACTTGCGCCACGAGAAAGTAAAATAATGTATATCCGTGGAAAATACTGCTGTATGGTGAGGCGGAAGATTACCTCAGGGGACAAACCGTACGTAGTCGAATCAAAGGATACAAAACTCAGTCATATACAGCTAGTCGTAGTAGACCATAACTGAAACACAAACATAAACGCCGTGTACGTATGCACCAGATAGATGCAGACGTTGCCATGAGTTGCAATCTAATCCAACGGTGCCGCACACATACGAGGCAAAAAAGAACGATGAACGATTTGAGCAAAAATGCAACACGTCAATCATCATAAGTGATTGATGTTGGAAGCTGGGCGTGTGGCACTACTTGCCGGGGTATGGGGATATGCGTTGGTTGACATCGGGGCGCTCGAACGAACAAGAGTACTCATAGACGCCATGGAACTCGCCCTCGGCAAGAACAACGAGGCGTGGCCATGGCTTTTCACCAGAAAGCTACACACAGAAAAACCACGGTGTCGAACGAGCGCCTAGCGAATCGATTCTGGCGCAAAGTCGAAGTGGTGCCTGAGGGTCAATACCTGCTGAGATATACGTAGGGGTGAACTATTGACCGATTACCCAGCCAAGCGTAATAATATGACACTCTCCCCCCCCTCTGAACGGCGGGATATTTGGGACGTCGGTACCGTATACGGCCATACGTTGACCTTCCCGCTTCATTTCGATACCTGGCGATTTGCACTTTGCTTTCGAAGTTGTATTATATGAATGCGCTTCCCCCCCTCCGGAGAAGGGGGGTGGAGAGGGGAAGAATCCCGGGGCTGCTCCAGCGGCAACCCTACGCTAACATCCGTATACTCGACTCAACTCCCAACCCAACTGGCGACATCTAACTGTTGCCGCCAGCCAGCCAGCCAAACCGACAATTTGTTACAACTCGAACAATAATCACAAGGATTCCACCTTCTGACCTACGAGCTACGTGCATGTATGTAGAAGTACACACGTACCAGTATGCATGTACAAATAGAACGCGTACATTAAAAACATGTATTTTAATGTCTAGACCATACGGATAATAACTCCCTCTCTCCAAAAACTTTCAAATTGCGCAAAAAATCCGAGCAGATACATAATATCACTCGTTTACTTGTTACATACCAGGTATCATACTAGTATACATTCGGACGTGCGTTGAACGCCCCCGCCCTCCCACCAAGGGGATAACGCATATATTATTAAGATAAAAACAAAACCCCTTGCATCAAACAAAACACCACTGCGGCTAACCCCCGCCGGAACTTGCGCAATCTACGACACCCGGTCGCACCCTCACCGAACAATAACCACGGGTACGTCTTACGAACAGCAACAAACCAACGCAACGTTACTGCGACCGTTTAAATTCCCCTCCACTGAGTCCCTCAAAAGCACGGGTGGCTGGGTGGGTGGCAACTCGAAACTAGTCTGTAGAACACCTTGGACCCGTAGCTCTGACTCTGTTGGACTGCGCTATAACGTGCAGGTCACAACAACGAACTGGACCAGGTGTATATCACGGGCTACGATTCATACTACCATGTATTTCTGCATTCATCTGATTGGCCAAACTTCTTACGTACGTACAAAACTCACATTCTCTCATTCTTCCGAGAATATTCTTATTTGCACTTTGCCTTCGAAGTTGTATCATATCAATGCGCTACCCCCCGCCCAGAAAACGGGGATGGAGAGGGAAAGACGCCCGGGGCTGCTCCAGCGGCAGCCCCACGCTAACATCCGTGACGCATGCTACGGTAGAGGTAGCATGTTTTGGCT
Source organism: Saccharina japonica (assembly GCA_008828725.1). Taxonomy (NCBI): domain Eukaryota; class Phaeophyceae; order Laminariales; family Laminariaceae; genus Saccharina; species Saccharina japonica. Next base: position 132,036 of record MEHQ01002038.1, read on the forward strand.
GAATCGTTTTCTGAACGATCGGGGCTCCTTAACCCAAATTCGTCGGACTTTCATTTTTGTGACGTAAATTGTTTCAGAATATACTTCGATCATGAGATTTCGCATCCGGCAGCACTTTTACTTTCCTCCAAAACCACTTTTTCGGTGAGGTATGACGCTCCTTCAGTGAGGAGCTCAGAACAAAACATGGTGCACCTCGATCGTAGCATGCGTCTCGTATACTCGAGTCAACTCCCAACCCAACTGGCGACATCTAACTCTTGCCGCCAGCATCCATCACAGTATGGGAGTTTACCCGATTTACGAATGCCCTCTTACGCCCCCCGCTCCTACTTGCCATATGATAGGGAACGCATGTGATAACACATTCTTCGTACTTTCAAGTCTATCTATTCAGATCTAAAGGTGGGTTAACTTGTCCCCACTCTGTGCCCTGCCCCGGCTGAATATCACCACTAATTCCTTCCTGGGCCATAACGTCTGCTACCCAACTAGCGTCCTCTCCGTGACTGCGAACATACGCCTTGTACGCATCGGACGCCCATCGTCCTTCATCGAACCCGGAGCCACAGCAATGCGATCGCGCCCAACGCCACCATCGCCAACCAGAGCTCCTAACGCACGCCCGCGCAACCCCCCAGCTCCACCGCGGGCGGCCGGCCGATCCCCCGCCCCACCGCTGACGTCCGGCGTCGTAGCCGCTCCACCAACGGCCAGCGCAGCGGCCGCTCCAACGGCCAGCACAGCAGCTGCCCCCCCGGTGTTGGCCCAACCGACAGGGAGGGCCCGTGTCCTCATCCTGAACCAGCACCGCCTCCACTCCCGGCGCCGCCGCGACTACCGTCCTGGCGCAGAACCGTGGCCCGCGATCCACCAGCCTGCGCCGCGGAACTTCCCCGCGACCCCCCAGCCGGCGTCGCCGAGCTACCCCCGTCGTGGAGAGAGACAGGAGTGGTGGAGTCGACCGAGGGAGAAGCGTGAACGAACTTGCAGTTAGGCAAATGGCATTTTCCCGTCAGGTTCAGCCGGCACAAGGCGAAGCTCTTCTTCCTTGCTGTACCCGTCCTGGCCGGGGCGGGGCTGGGGCTGTGGTTCCGCATGGATGCCCGGTCACGGCTGTCTCGCGGGACTTGCATACCTTCCACAAGCTTGAGACCGTCGCCCCCGCTCGTGCAGAAGCCGCGCGTACGCGCAAACGCAGGCACAGGCGGCGCGTCGAACACGGCGTTAGACGCAGGAGGCACGGTCGTTGGACGAACTTGATGGACAAACCTCAAGAATTCGTTAACCCAGAGGCGAAGGTCGTCGTTCTCCAATTCGTTCATGAGGGCCCTCGCCGCGGATCCGGAGCGCAAGAAGATGTTGTTGAGTGTTTGGCGGCGCAGTTCGGCCGCATCAGACGCGAACGAGGCGTCGATGGGTGCAAGCCGGGAAATGCAAGCACGGTCGCCGGCGACGGCATCCGAGATTCCAACGGAAAGCACCGACATAAGAGCCTGGCGAAAGAAGTCAAGACGGTCAGCGACCATGAGCACATGGTCGACCGCCGTTTTCGCGCGAGGCCCATATGCGACCACGTCAAAGTCACTGATCGCGCGGAGCTGAGCGGCCACTACCGCCGTGACCTTGACGGCCTCGCCCACAATCGACTGAAGATTTGCTGTCGACTCGCCGATATTCGGAGGCAGGCGCCCCCTGAGCACTCAATGTTTCCTGGAAGGCATCTTCTTCCATAGGGCGGTGTCGTCCGTGAGCTGGGACGTTTGGACGTGACGCTCTGTCGCGTCCCCACCTTCCCCCCAGGCCGGTTCGCGGTCGCCGAAGTTTTCCATGAGCTGCTGGAGGACGACCTCGACGTGAGCGGTCTTCGTCGCACCGCCAGCAACCGGGACCCGAATGCCACCCATAGACACCAGCACGTTATCCAACACGGACTTCATGTTGCGTACCTCGCTGTCGATGCGGGAGAACTCGGAGGCAACCTGATTTTGCCAATGCAGGATCTCAGCAGGTGTTTCAGCTTCCCCCGCGACCGCCAGGAGCGGTGGAGAAACAGCGGCCGCCAACCGTAGCAGCAGCAGCAGCAGCAGCAGCAGCAGCAGCCGTGGCCTGTCGAGCCTCGGCGTCGGCTGTCGCCTGTGGAGCCTCGGCCCCGGCTTGCACAGCATTTGCATCCTCCACACGGCGTGCGTCCACTTGCGCTCGCACTGCAGCTACAGCAGCATGCGCATTATCTTCTGCCCGGTGTTTGAGCAGCAGCCAAAGCCGCCTGAACGTCGTACGCACTTCAAACTAGTATGTAGAACACCTTGGACCAGTAGCTCTGACTCTGTTGCACTGCGCTAACACGTGCAGGTCACAACTACGAACTGGACCAGGTGTATACCACGGGCTACGATTCATGCTAGCATGTATTTCTGCATTCATCTGATTGGCCAAACTCAATACGTGCGTACAAAACGCACATTCTCTCATTCTTCCGAGAATATTCTGCACCAGGGAGACGTGTTTCCTAAGGACGCACGCGCAAGCGTTTCTATAAAAAAAACGTTCGACGTGAGATTCGAACCCGTGTCCTCGACGACCTCAAAGTTGAGGGTATTACCTGCTGAGCAATAGGGATAAAATATCGACCGATTACCCAGCCAAGGGTAATCCATATAAGAGGTGCGTTTAAAAACTTCAAGTGCCCTTGGCAAGCCGCGACGGCGATATCATGACTTCTATATATGTGTGTGTGCCTGCAGGGAGGAACGACTTGGGCTGACTTTGTGTTTGAAACTAACCCTGTGTTATGATCGAGGTTGCACTTTTGGCTAAAATAATATATGAATGAGCTATTAAAGGCTCCTTAACTCATTCAGAACTGAACAACGTATCCTACACTAATCCCAAGGAGTTAGTCCCCATATACGAGGGACTAGTTTGACTCAATATCGTCAGACCGATTTCCATCTTTGTTATTGTTTGTTTGCCTGCGTACGTAGGCCATGGTGTTGTTTTATCGGGCTGCGCTTTAGCTTTTCTCGAAATCAGTTTTTGAGTGAGGTATAGAGCTGCTAACGGGCCTCCTTCGGGCAACAAGTATATTGTTTTTTTCAATTGCAATACCGTTTCTGGTATAATATCCACATTTTCATGACTCCTTACGGAAAACGATATTTCTCCAGTTATAATGCTCATAATTGCGACCGATGAGTAGTATTGGAGATTCTAGGTCATGGTAGACATTTGCGTCTCGAGAGGCATATCCATCAGACGCCTTGATCGTCTCGAAAACCGCCTATTACTCGAAAACGACTCGCCATGCCCCTGATACCAACACTATTTCGAAAAATGGCAGTTTCTCTGGCTGCTGATACTGTTTTAACTCAGGTTTTCGACGAGGACGCCGAGAAATACTAGGTGAACCTACCTGGGCCTCTAGTTCGACCGTCCGTAGCGTCCTACGTGGCTACAGCAGAGTTTAGGTACCAAACAGGAGCTCCGAAATGATCGAAATCTTGTTGCGGAGCACTTTCGTTTCGTGATGCAAACACAGCAATGCTTGCCCTCCCTTGCAGATCTAAGAGCCTCAATACCTCCGAGAGACTATAACGAACAAGCTATGCGTTGGTCGGTAGCAGATCTGAGCATTAGAACTGGAGCTATGCCGTTTTCCGTATGAAGTACTGATATGGTGTTATTATACCAGAAATAGTATCGCTGCAGTAAAAAAATCGAAATATCTGTATTTTTCAAGACCCAAGTATTCTTTTTTTTTCATGACCGAAGGGACACACCTTAAGGCAGGAATGTCAGGAAATAAAAAGTGTACCTGTACTTTAAAATGTGTCAGAGTATTGCCTACCACTGCCCTTGTGTCAACCGGAACGGTGCCGCCACAACAATTTCTTGGTTAGGTTTTTGTGTTTTGTATGATTATAGGTTCAGCCTGTTGTTTAGCATCGGTGCTCACACTATTAATAGTGCTGTAGTGTTGCGAACCGTCACCCGAAAGTATTTGTTTTGCTCCGTCGGTTGTTTGTCGCTTTGTCAAGACCGGAAACAGATTGTTGGTCATTTTTGGTACATTTGCGATGAACCGACCGAAACCGGTGGACTTTTTCTCGTGCCACCGAGATCGATCGGTTGATATAAGTATCACACCATTTGCAATAAACTTCCTTGCTATCGCGCACTTCAATACTACTCCAAGGACTTAAACCGGGTTCGAAACGGCCTATTCTCGAGGAAAAACAGAACACATGATGAACATGAAAGTCAACGAAGCTTAACGCTGTAAGTTGACGAGGTTGTAACAAGAATAAAACAGAGATATGGGGAAACGGGACGCCAAAACTAGGATACCGTGGTTTCGCGTCGTCCCGTCCCATGCCGGTCCCGTCCCCACAACACCATATGTCCCGCCAAAACGTTCAGTCCCCATTCCGTCAAAACAATAGTAGATACGAATTTCGTAAAAACCTTCTAGTGAACCGTCACATGCCAAATGAAAGTGATGATGATTTCCCATCCTAAAAGTTGTTTTTGCCGGGTAGTTACCGTCCCTTGTCGTTCCCACAAATACCCACTTAAACGGTCGATTCACAGAAGAAACAACAGGAAGCTGAATCCAGATTTCAACGCTGATATTTGACGGGATCGACGGTGACGACATGAAATCCGTGACATAACCGCACGGGACGGTCATTCATTCCACCATTATGTTGGTTCATGTCGTCGCGTTCCATTTCTTATTGTCAAGGAATTGGTTGCCGCCCAACCGTTCCATTCATGGCCGTCAAAACAACTGTTCCTCGCCTTACCTATTCCCTTACCATAATGAGTAACGTTCTCGACTTAGACGATACCGCCCGTTCCCGTACACACAAGTAAGCTTGCGCCCGAGTTTAGAGTTTCTTCCCGTCAACAACATGTTATCGAAACTTATTTATTCCACGGCTGAAAATAAAAACAATAATAAGAGATTAACCTTGAAAATTGACGCGATGATATCGACAAAAAAACGAGACGGGACCGCACGGGACCGTGGTTTTCTTTGTCAGGTTTTGTTTCTGTCGACGCGTCCCAACCCGTTCGGCCGACAAAAAACATTTCCTCCCACGGTTACAACACAGTGCTGTCCAGCGAAAATATTCCAACGCCACATAATCTGTCCATCCCGCCAAGATAAACTGTGTCGAAAAATTATTGGCCTCCACTCCCGGCCAGAAAAAACAAATACGCCCGCCCGTCCCCTTGAAGAAACATGTTGTGGATCAACAACACTATCCATTCCTCCCCTCCCATAAAAAATCAGTCTTAAACCCCCACGTTCCTTCCCGTCCACAAAACGTATGGCAGAAGGCGGCCCGGTCAAAATATATATTTTAATTCATCACGGTTTGTTTTGGGAGCTCCGCGGGGAGTTGGGGCTTTGCGTTCCGGATAGTACTGTGGTTCTAAACCTGAGTTGTGCCTCATCAAAAGGCAAAAACGTAACCAGTGTCCGGCCTATCTTCATGCTGAGCCCCATTTTGAACGTTGGTTCGGGGCAGCAGTGAACACGGGAAAACACCAAATGACATGGAGCTACCTCAGCCACTGTCGGTTAGACACACTTTCATTTCTTCGTGTACAAGCGGTTCATAATTAGGATCGCCTCTGTGTTTGTACAGTTTATTCACTTTAGGGTTCGTCAAATATCTGCTGATCTTTGGCTTAGATTTTAAAGGGTGCAGCTCAGACATTCTACAGACTAGAAGGTTTGAGTGTTGTGTTTCGACCTAAATGTGGAAGATGTGGCATACAGCTGGAAACAATATTTTTGGAAGTCAAGGATAGATATTAAGCCACCGTTAAAGTTCGGACGAATCCACATGGGACGTCGAGCATCCGAACTTTTTTCAAGGACGTAGACTTCCTGCAGGCTCCGATAATTAAGCCTATATGATTTATGTGTCATTCTCACGTGCAGTGACGTAGCCGTAACAATAGGTCACAACTGTACTCGGAGCCTGGTTGTGAACTCATTGGGCTCGGTGTATTGCACAACTTATTGTAGGCCTTCAAATACGTACTTCGTCGAACATATACATCTGAAGGGGGGCCACGTGGGTAATCCTTCCGACACAAGATAGGGACGGCATGACTCCAAACCTACGGCGTTGGATACCGAAAACAGCCCCCCTCTGTTGAAAACCCCTAGTTTAAAACGGCGGTATACCCTCCAAACACATTTCCAATCCGAAACGGTTCACCATCGAACTCCATCATCACTCTTCTGCCCTATAGAAATGGGACATCGGTTAAATTTGCAAGTCAATAGCAAACCCAAGACCCTCGAAACCGATTCCATCTGAGGTTTTGCACTATACTGGCGTAACCCGCTTCGGGAAAACGATTCCTGTCCGTACTCACTCTAGCCGAGTCACCATACCCCATGTGGCCCTACACACACCCTACACCACCCACCGTAGGCAACAGCAGTGGCGATGGACATTAATCGGAGATGTAGGTGTTCACCCCCTAATATCTTCAACACTCCCCCTTAATAGAAATCGCACTGCTGTGGGCACCGAAGCACCAACCAATGTTAACCCTGTTGATTGTCGATACTCGTTTGAAATGTCCACGAAGTCAAGAAAGCGAAAGCAAACTTCTAAAACTATACTGGCTGTAGCTCCAACATTCTCTCGGTCATCAACAAAACGTCGTCGTAACTAGGGCTCTGCCCGGCAATCAAACGATCATCGACGTCGTGAAACAAGGTCCAAACAAGCACACCGCACAGTAGAATGTGTGTATTCCAAGACCGCTCATGGTCCTACGTATATCAATCTGAGTCCTGGTCATAGCTTAAAAAAGAAACACCTTTGTGCAGGTGAACATCGTTCCAGACGTGTGTCCCTTTTGTTTTTTTTTACTGTGAAGCTGGTCAACTGCAATGGAAATCCCAACCACTTTGAATAATCACATGCTATGTATCAGCGTTTTGCTGTCTTTGCTAACGACCGAGGGCTCTGTACTCAACGTAACACGTTCTATATTCTTCTCCCTCCTTCGCTAAATTAATTAATTATACCCCCCCAGACCACGAACAACCTACCTAAAACGTGTTATATATATGCGCATACAGGTAGGTATGCCAAATGTGACATCGGTGTCTACGATAACGATACCCCGCAGGTGTAAACTGGAAATCAAGTAACTCCCTCATAAGCTAGCTCCCCCATTTCTGAGAAAGTGGTAAGCAAAGAAACAAAACGACAACGAAGAAACCCATACGCTTGATCGTCCAGACGTCTTCGCCTCAAGATCTGAAGACGCCGGTAAGCTCATGGGATTAGAGATACTTGCCGCCAATGACTTAAGTGTGCGAGAAAGCACGCCTCTAGTGAGCGCTGTGAGGAGTGAAAGCATGGATGTCTGTCGTCTCGTGCCGAAACATCTAGTGCTATACTGGGCTCCTCGTCAAATTTAGTCCAGACGTCTATTCCAGTAGGTAAATCGAAACGATGCTGTTCGTGTTGCTACTATTATCCGCAGTGACTTCTTGTGCTAAACGATGGCTACGTATGTATTGGTTACTCAACCCACACTTAACACACGCCCCTTCAACGGGAATGCAAACTAATTTACTCGCCAGGCCTAACGATAACCAGTATTGGTAGAACCGATAGAACCCTGCCTGAAATGCCCATCGTGACTAGCACACACCGACACTTGTTTAAAGCGATATGAATTTGACTAAAACAGACCGAATTTGGCTAACACTCACCAATCAGTACTTGTTGGGAGCCGTAACAACTTGACTAAAGAGCCGATCGTGGCTAACGACCATCAGCACTTGTTGCAACCTGCGCCAACCTACGAAATCACTGATCAGCTACCAGTCATTAGTGCTTGTGTAAGAACAAATATTCGTGCCTGTTGCTTCGCTAAAAGCCTCTCCGTGTAGTTGCTAGGTACTCCCTTTCAAGTTTGACGATGTTGCGATGAAGGTGTCTTCCCGTCGTCCAGAAGACTCTATCCCAGTTGCATCAGGGCCAGCTCCTGGCCTTATTTCAACGACTCCAACGCCGTGCAGTCATACATGCCGTTCTTCACGAGCAGTCCCCTGGAAGTGTAGTCCTCCTGGATGATGACGGCTGTCGTTATTAGCGGCACTTAAGTAGCTCTGCTGTGGATTCTTGTTACTGTTGGCGACACCTGATCCTGAGGTGCCGCTCCCCCCGAGTTGGAGGCCATCCTTCCAGCGGGTGTCCCTTTCTGCCAGCTTTCCCTACCTGCTGCCGGCTGAGGTACGCCGCCGTCGGCTGTTGCTGAGTCCTACCCGCCGACGTTGTCTGCCGGTGCTCCTGGCGTTTCTTCTTTGGCCAGCACTTCCAATTGAGTCATTACACGGGTTTGTTTATGAGGATCTCGTCTATCACCGGGTTGCGGGGTTCCACAATGGAAATTGTGTGGCCGTACCCCCCGTCGTTGTTGAAGTTGATGCGCGATGTGCAGTCAGCAGTGGTATAACTTGTAAAGCAGATGAAGAGGCTGAAAAAGCTGATGAAACGGATGAAGTAGCTACGGCTAGTCCTGCTGCACTCGCTGCTGTACGTAGTAGTTGCCTCTGCTTGCTGTGCGGTGTGTAGTACTCTCTTCGGGAGACGTCGCTGCCGTAGTACGCGTAGCTGTACCTGTCAGTGCTGTAGTAGTAGACAATGCTGTAGGAGTAGGCGTCCTTGCAGTACCAGCCGTTGCTGTATACCGGTCTCGCCGTCCGAGTCGTTGCTGTACCAAACCAATCGTTGTACCATTCGTTGCTGTACCGGTCGTTGCTGTACCAGTCGTTGCTGTACCAGTCGTTGCTGTACCAGTCGTTGCTGTACCAGTCGTTGCCGTACCAGTCGTTGCTGTACCAGTCGTTGCTGTACCAGTCGTTGCTGTACCAGTCGTTGCCGCACCAGTCGTTGCTGTACCAACCAGTAGTTGCTGTACACTTGGTGTCTTTCGGAGACAACCACACTGATGTTGATGGTGATGACGATGATAATGATGATGATGATGATGATAATGATGAAGATGATGAGTATCAGGACGATGCTGAGGACGACGACGATGCTTTCTCCGTGTTTTGATCGAGTAGTAGTTTAAGTAGAACGCCGAGTAGTTGCGGTAGTCATAGCAGTAGTAGTTCCCGCTGGAGCAAATGTAGCTAGGCTCTAGAGCTATTCCGGGCTCCGATCTCCTTCTCGACGTTGTCCTACGATGGGCCCCCTCCGGTAGCTAGTTGCACGACTTCTGGAAAGTTGTTCGAATTTTCGCTATTTTCTCCCCCTTCGAACGGCTTTCTAGCCGTTGGGGGTCTGCCTAAACAGCGCACGAATCGCGGTTGTAACTCCCCCGTTCGTAGATAGTAAGAGGGCAAAGTAAACGTTGGTGTTGCTGCGCTGCCACTCGAACCAGGTTGCTGCCGACTGCCGAAGTGTGCTTTTCCTGTCCCGTGAGTATGTTGTGGATAGGAGAGGTCGATTCGCCGAAGTGGAACTGGACCCGTACCTCCCAGTCGCGGTATGCGCGCTCGTTCTCCACATCGAACGAGGGAGGCCTTTGGCTACCAACCTTACTTCGCTGTAGTTGTCCATCCTCCTTTTGATTGGTGTTGTTACTTGTTTCTTATTCCACACCGCAACGGTATTATATTGCGGGTATACCTTCGAATTTTCGTCCCACTGTGATCAGCTTGGACTCTCTTCTCTTACCGTAACAGTATGTTACGGGTTTGTTTCCGAATTCGCCTCCCACTGTGATAAGCGTGGACTCTCTTCTTTTACCGCAACAGTCGGTTACGGGTTTGTTTTCGAATTCGCCTCCCACTGTGATAAGCTTGGACTCTCTTCTTTACCGCGACCGTATATTGCGGGTTTTTTTCAAAATTCGCCTTCAGATGTGATTAGCTTTGACTCTCTTCGTTTACCGCAACATTATGTTGTGGGTTTATTTTCAAATTCTCCATTGACTGGTGATGAGCTTAGACTTCTCGAGGTATTTTTCCTTTGCTACAGTCGGTGTTGGCGTTAGGGACAATTACGCCTTTTGCGGTCTGTCGCTGCAGTTGTTAGAAGCGGACGTTTGGATGTGGTGCATTTTCTATCACCCCGAGCCACCTGTTGTTACCAGATGTTTTATCACTCGACCCGATAGCATCGTAAACGTGACCCCACACACGCCCCGACACAGTATGAATCGACGCGCTATACACTGCTATCCTGACGATGACGAGCCGACGTTTGGATGTAATGCAGTTCCTACCAGCCCGAGTGAACTGTTGTTACCAGATACTGTGACACTCGACCTGTTAAAATCGCAAGCGCAACTACACGCACGCCCCGACACAGAATGAGTCAACGCGCTATGTGTTGCTATCCTGACGAGCAGTACACCGATTTGCAGATGCCTTACTCGTACTCGCACTCGCACTCATACGTAGTCGTGCAGTGTTGATGTAAACTCACTTTTTTTTTTTTTTTTAATCAATCCAAACACTTTCTTCTGTTTGTGCCACACCCAGCGCAGTCCCACCAGCACCTCTTCTCCACGCTGATTTGTCGCGATAGCGACCCACCAGATTGTCAGCGCAGGCCCACCAACACATATACCGCGTAGTGATTTCGAGCGTTAGCTCGCCACCAGATTGTCAGCGCAGGCCCACCAACACATATACCGCGTAGTGATTTCGAGCGATAGCTCGCCATCAGTTTGTCATCGCAGTCCCACCAGCGCAGACACCCCCTAGTGATTTCGAGCGATAGCTCGCCACCAGTTTGACATCGGAGTCCCACCAGCGCAGATACCGCCTAGTGATTTCGAGCGATAGCTCGCCACCAGATTGCCATCGCACTTGATGTCTGAGGTAGACCACCTGGGGGTGTTGGTACACCCAGCGACCTTGCGAGGGCAACATCAGTATGTGCACAGCTTCCTCCTCGACTATACTTGCTGATCGCGCAAGGAGGGTTCAGTGCCGAGGAGATGGCAACTGTGGCTTCTACGCAAACAAGGTATGACCTTTAGATAAAGACTTCATGTATTTATTCAAAACGATCAACGGTATTTGAATACTCGCACACTCGTAGACGTATGATATGTCAATCACGAGGTACACAGCCAGTACTCGTATGATCGACTTCTTACATACAGCAGTACGTGTACTCGTATGATCGCCTTCTTCCATTCAATTATAGGGTACTATTCAAGGTACCTCTCAAATATCGAAGCACTACAGTAGGTGCGGGTGCTCGTACACGTCACGTACAACGTACCATCGTACTTGCGAGTACTCGTATATTAAATTACACGCGCAATATTTCGGTTTCGATGTACTACTTGCTGCCTTGTCGTAGTGTTGCACGTGGCACGTGGTGACTTCATGAGTACTCGTATTCTCGTATTCACGAGTAGTTGTACATATTATAACCTCAAATTTGTAGACGTACTCGATATATTGACTTCCGAGTACTGCTGTTCTCGTGCTGCGCACATACTCACGGCACCGCGAAAATACGAGTAGTAACTGACCGCACCGCAAAATTGATAGTCTCGAATTTACGAGTACTCGTATTATACTACGAATGAAACGAAAAAATAGTCTTGCACAATTTATCGGCTTGCGATGACTGCTGTTGTAGTGCTGCACTGGACGCAAAAAATGCTGATATTACGAGTGCTCGTATTCTAGTATCTACGAGTACTCGAGCTATGCTAATATATTACTCGTAGAAGTCTTGCACAAAATATCGACTTGCGAGTACTGCTGTTGTAGTGCTGCGCACGTACTGACTCAAAACTGGTGTAAACATGGACTGCACCGCAAACAAAAGTGATGCACATACCGACTGCACGGCATATTGGATCACACAATTGAGGCATTACAACAGGTGTAGTAATAAAATAACCTTTGCTGTCGATGCTCAGACTACTTCGTTCCTGCAGGCTACCCAAAACGCTTACACCCTGCCGGATGTTCGACGGCATAACGACAGAATCGCCAACGCCATGGTCGACCATGTCACCGTAGGCCGTGCCAAGACTGTTGCCTAGCTAAGAACGATGTCCAACCAGTCTGAATGTCGCATTCTTCATCTTTTGGAGGGGCCAAGGGCTCGTACTATGGGCTTCGACATTTTAGATGGTCCCAACAACAGTAAACCGCTGTCGGTGTTCGACGACCAGCGTCAGCGTGCTTTCTTTGAAGACTACCCGTACATGCCCCTTACGGTTCTGGGTGCTGTCGCAGAAGCCATCGATACCAACATCGTCGTGTGGGTTCATCATCCGCAATGCACAGGTCGCCTCGTCGTCCACCGCGGAGTAACCCTGACGCCGGAGTTACGGTCCCTAAGAGTTACGAGCTCGATGAGGAACATGTGCTTGCTTTGGGAGCCTCTTCCAAGGAAACTAGGACGGTGCACGCGCCGGCGTTCGTTAGGCTCAACGGCGCCAAGCTCAAACGGGGCAAAGGGTGTCAACAGACAATAATGGAGTACGCCGACCTGCCGGAAATACTCGTGCTGCGACGAGGTCTCAAGGTAAGGACGCTTCGTGCAAGGAGACCAAAGTGAATGTGCGACCTACAACTTCATACCCTGCAAATTCGTGTTTACTACGTGCCACCAGCATTCTCCTTCCCTCTTCCATGTCGTCACAACCAAGAACGTTGACCAAGGTGCATGCATGACTTACAACTTCACACTCTCTAATACTTCCGGCTAATTCTACGTGCCACCTCACGTAACCTTTCTCCTATCAGGTCGCAATAATCAAGAGCTTTGAGGCCGAGGGATCCTCAACGCCACGTGCGAGATAGTACGAGCTTCGGAAGACACCGACGCTTCAGTGGATGCGGAGACGGACGAAAAGGATCCTACGTGCAAATGACGGGCGTGGGTGGTCATCGAACTTACCACTGGAATAGGAAATGGCACCATAGCGAAGATAAAACATTTTTAAACCAACACACGACTCCCGCAAGCCAATTTCTCGCCAAAGAGAGCCACCAAAACACTGTGACTTCGCTCCTACCAACACACGACTCCCGCAAACCAATTTCTGGCCAAAGCGATCCACCAACACACTGTAACTCCGCTCCCACAAACACACGTCTCCCGCAAACCAATTTCTCGCCAAAGCGAGCCACCAAAACACATTTCGCTCTCACCAACACAAGACTCCCGCAAACCAATTTCTGGCCAAAGCGAGCCACTAACAAACTGTGATTTCGCTCCCACCAACACACGTCTCCCGCAAACCAATTTCTCGCCAAAGCGAGCCACCAAAACACATTTCGCTCTCACCAACACACGACTCCCGCAAACCAATTTCTCGCCAAAGCGAGCCACCAAAACACGGTGACTTCGCTCCCACCAACACACGACTCCCGCAAACCAATTTCTCGCCAAAGCGGGTCACCAACACACTGTGACTTCGCTCCCACCAACACACGTCTCCCGCTAACCAATGTCTCGCCAAAGCGTGCCACCAACACACTGCGACTTCGCTCCCACCAACACACGTCTCCCGCAAACCAATTTCTCGCCCAAGCGAGCCACACAAACACAATGACAGGACACTACCAGTTCACCCTTCTCGGTCTATGTATTGGTAAGATGTGAGGGCTATACTCGAAGCCCGTCCGAGACGGATGTCATCTGGCTGGGGGACTATAAAGCTGCTTATCTTCTACGCTTGACTCTACGGATAGTGACTAACATTAAGGATGCTTATTAGACAAACCTGCAAGGGGATATTTTGTGTCTCACCCAGTCTTATCACACGTGGAGTCGTTGGCAGGACACGAACCTGCGCGTGAAATCACAATGTGTTCGCCCCCCTCACCTTGTTGGCGACTCATCGGAGGTCTCTGACGTTGGCTTCGTTCCCAACACCTGCGTTTACGTTCGATTGCCTTTCTTTCCGTTAGTTTTTTCCGGCTTCTTAGCCTAGCAGTGTGGGAGGGGTTTAGAGGAGACGCATGTTGAACTCATGTTCTTATATGGGGAACTGGGATTTCCCCGTTTATCCATATTTCTGCATATACGGCTTATCAAGGTGGGCTAGTGTAATGGAATGGGTTAGCAAGGCCGGCAATTACCTCTGTATAGGTAATTGGTCCGGTTTCCTATACCTTGGATGGCATTAGTATTCGGGGTATTAATAAGATGTGAGGACTATACTTGAAGACCGTCCGAGATGGATGTCATTTAGCTCGGGGTTAGTCTAAAGCTGCTTCTCCTTTACACTTGACTCTACGGAAAGTGAGTAACACCAAGAACGCTTAACAGGCACACCTGCAAGGGGATACTCTGTATCTCACCCAGTCCTATCACATAAACCTAAAAACCGACCGAGCCACTTTTCAATTTCGCTTCAAAACACTTATTATAAGACGACGTTTATCATACAAACTTTCCAATGTCCAGTATGTCCTTCGTACGCCTTACCTATGTGCCCCTTTCGTGTGATCTGCTGTTTCGGTGCACGTGAAGATATGGGGCGAAATGAATTGGAAATCGTGCCTAAACGTGATATCGTCGAGTTGACCCTGGTAGCATCCAGGAGAGTCACCGGCTATTAATAGTAGTCAATCGCGAGGAAAGTACTTGACGCTAAACTAGAATAACACCACGCAGCTAGTAAAGCTAAATACCAATCGGTCGGGAAAATTCACCGCTGACTTGTTTCAATATTTGTAATAAAATTGAAAAGGCGAGTACGATCGGGGCACGTCGTACCTTCACCGCTGCTCTATGAACACTTACAGCCGTATACAGTTTGAAGGGCGCCGTTTACAGTACATTCTACATAGTATAGACTGTGATGTGAGCAAAAGACCGAAAACCGTTTTCTTCAGTCGTTTTCTTTTTCTTTTTCCCGACCGCAAACCGACTTTTTTTGTGGTTGGTTTAACGGTCCCGTAAATAACAAAACCGAAAAACAGACTCGAATTTTTCCGTTCTGTGTTTTTTCCCTCGCAGTACCGCCTACATATCTACATGCAAACCCCGCCATGTATTCGAAGGAAAAAAGGATGATGGTGATCGCGATCGCTCTTGAGACTGAATGGGAGGCCTTCAGAGTTTGTTCGGTTTAGGAAGACGTAGACAGTGGTCCGGTTGAAGGAGAAGCAAAAGTAAACAATTATGTATATTTTCTTGAGGGGCCCCTTCAGTCGTGATGAAACAAGAATACTTGAGTGTTGAAAAAAATATATTCTTCATTTTTTTTGCAGCAGCAATACTATTTCTGGTATACTAACACCACATCAGTACTCCCTACGGAAAACGGCATAGCTCCGTTTGTAATGCTCAGAGATTCGCCCGTCGATAAGTTTTAAAGAGCTTAGATCATGGCCAACATTTGTGTCTCGGGAGGCATATCGTTCAGACGCCTTGTTTGTCACGAAAAGTGCCTCTTACTCGAAAACGACTCGCCACACCCCTGCTACCCAAGACGAATTCGAAAAATGTCAGTTTCTCCGGCTGCTGATACTGTTTTAACTCAGATTTTCGACGAGGACGCCGAGAACTACTGTAGTAGGGGAACGTACCTGGGCCTCTAGTTTGACCGCCCGTAGCGTCCTACGTGGCCACAGCAGAGTGTAGATACCAAACAGGAGCTCCGAAACGATCAAACTCTTGCTGCGGAGCACTTTCGTTTCGTGATGCTAACACAGCAATCCTTGCCCTCCCTTGCAAATAGGGTTCCAATACCTCCTAAAGACTATCACGAACAAGTTATACGTTTGACGGGCGAAGATCTGAGCATTAGAACCGGAGCTATGCCTTTTTCCGTAAGGAGTACATATATGGTGTTATTGTACCAGAAATAGTATTGCTGCTACGAAAAATGTACATTTTTCATCACTCAAGTACTCTTGTTTCATCATGACCGAAGGGGCCGCTTAAGCCAGGCGGAAAGCAAGGCAGGGAGGAAGACTCAATCGATGGAGCTGCTGTAGCAAACCCATTTTGTCGACGTTACTATTCAGGAACCCACTCGCACAAACTCTCTTGGTCCAATCATCGCCCCCTACTCTACTCGTAGGACACTGTTCGTCTAAATGCAGTTCCCCCCGGGCTCTCAATCATCTCTCCTCTAACCTGCTCGTCTCAGTGAAACTCGGCTCGGCTCCTGTGTTCCTGCGACCAGACTATAGTTGTTTTTCTGCACTCGTACCCTTTATACTGCAACGAGAAGGCCACCGTCTTTTCTACCCCTGCATTTGTTATTCTATCGTTGGCCATACGTGTTCTCACGTATTCTCACATCAGCCCCGCTTCCCTGATTGGCCCAACTCAGTCTCCGTGTGGCCTCAGCCTGCTATCGGTAGCTGACTCGTCCCCTAGTTCAAAACTCTGAACTGCCTCGCAATTATATTGAAACCCAATCTCACTACAGTATGAATTATAGGCCCTTACCCATTTGGTGTTTTTTTTTTTTTCGTGCCCACTTTTCCGGAATGGCACGAGTCCAAACAAGCCAACTATGGCACCAGGGTTTGGCCATTTTCACACAGTTTTGGCTTAGGTTTTGGTAGCCATAAGCCACCTTTTGGGGGACCGTTCACGTTTGTTTGATCGGTTTTGCGCAAAAGAGCGAACTATGGCACCAGGGTTTGGTCATTTTTCCACAGTGTGACTTCTTCGTGTTTTAGGGTGTATTTAAACACACAAGCGGGGAGTGTGAACATGAACCAATTGCTGAAATGCTGAATCGTATGCATATAAGTCAATCGATGCGATGCTGTTTAAGTATTCAACGAAGTTCCCGATGCCGACTGGGCATCTAGCCCGGGCTTTCAACGAACCCAGCGCCAAAAATAGGGGTGGCATAGGCTGCCTATGGCATATTTTCTCTTGTTTTGCCACCCCTTGTGCCCACAATCCTAATAGCACGTGCCCAATCCAGCTTATGGTTTTGCTTATGGTACATAGAGCCAATTATGTCAATCGCTATGCCCACCAAATGGGTCAGGGCCTAATGAATTATACATGAACACGCACAAAGCACACAGTACATAGCACACAACACGCAGCAGCAGCAGCAACAACAGTCGCACATGGCACAGGGTACAGCGGTACAGCAGCATCAACTGTCGCACAGTGCTCAGGTTGAGTTCCAAGGCTGGTTTACGGACGACAGGTGCGAGGGTGGTGTTGACGTGGGCAGACTCAAGAAGTCTTCCTACAGCAGTACAACAGACAGGTTAATAACCCTTTGAGGTTGCAATATTGGTTTAATTCAAGGGTACGCGCGGTAAAGGTCGGGACGGGAAAATGTGGTCGGGACGGGAACGGTATGGTACGGGAATGGGAAACCGTCAGATTTTTCGTTCCCGACCGCGATTTCCCGACCGGTACCATCGTCAGTTTCTGTTCCCGAGCTCTACCGTCCCGCGGTAATGGCCGTGTTCCCGTTTCCGACTGTTTCCCATCCCACTGTCTGCCCATTCCCGACTATTCCCGTCCCACTGTCCGCCCAGCCCCGACTATTCTCATCCCACTGTCATATAAGTGATTCCCGTCCCATCCCGTCATGGGGCACAGCTTCTACCATCCCGCATCTCACTATTGGGGCAGATGTTCCCATTCCATTTACCGCTGAATTTTTTGTTTTCCCATCGCTCGACCATGGATGGATGCAAGTGCGTATACTGCATTTTTACTGGTATTATAGTTCCGGACTATGAAAAAAAAATGTCTACGCGCGAATATATATTATCTTTTTTTTTTCCCTGTCGTTTAAAAAAAGAAATTAACACGGAGTTAAAATTTGTATCAACCATTCAATCGGCACAATTCACACTTCGCTATTTGAAATAATGGTATATACGTATGATGTAAATAATCGTACATTTAGGAAATTCTTATGTCAAAAATTAAACCAACGAAGAAACCCACACCACCACCCGGCCCAAAGACAAACATGGCATCAAGCATGGACGTTGTGGAGGTGGAGGATTCCGGCGGATCTGCTTCGGGGCCTCAAGCAGCGTCAAAGCAATCAGCCCCGGTTCCTGCTCCTCTTGCTAGTGTTCTCGCGAATGTTATACTCGTCTATCGTAGCATATCAATACGTCGAAGTCACAAGTCGGTAATATAACTAGACACGTACGTAGAAGCTACGAGGAGTACTATTAGTACTCGTACTCGAAGAAGACTTTTGATTATATTTCGCTCTTTTCAGCCGTTGTTCCCTGCCTGTGTTCCCGACCGTGTTCCCAACCATTCGCGACTGCGTTTCCCGACTGCGTTTCCCGACTGCGTTTCCCGACCCGGTTCCCGACCTATTCCCGAACTATTCCCGATCTATTCCCGACCCGTTCACCGATCATTTCCCGTACCGCCGAAAAATGGTTCCCGTACCGTACCGTACCGCCAAAAAGCGCTTCCCGTCCCGTCCCGTCCCGTCCCGTACCGCCAAATAATCGTGTCTTCCCGTCCAATCCCGTCAACCAAATGGTTTCCCACCTTCCCGTCCCATTCCCGTCCCACGGTAAACAGACGGGAACATTTTCCCATACCGCCCCTCGGGAAAGCCCGATTTTTTTTCAGCCTGCGGCGGGCAAAACGGTCCCATCCCGTACCGTGCGGTGCCTTCGGCACCGCGCGTACCCTTGGTTTAATTGCATGTTGACATTGTCCGTGATCCGTCACCGTCACTCGTTTGCCAACGAACAGTGAGTTCAGGAGCCATGATCCATGTTATGGTTGTTTGTTTTCGGCTTGTGTCCTGTATCGCGTGGTGGTCCCTCTCATGCCCTTCTTCGCCCGCTAAACGTTCGCCCTATACCCAGTAAGTGGTACTCTCAGCCCTCCCTTCAGTAACCTAGATGTAGTGATGGTGTTAGCTGTACGCTCCAAGTTGTATCCATCATTAAGACATCATACCTGGTATCTAAACTGCAGATCCGCGGTGCCCTCGTGCACACGTATAATACTATCCGACTCTTAAAAGGGTTTGTCGTGGGTCGACCCTCCTGGGCCGGCCCCGGGTTAGACGGGCAGGGCCAAACGACCCAGCCCGGCTCACCAATATCCGATACGATGGGCAGCGGCCCAGCCCGGTCCATCAAAGTTGTGTTTGGTGGGCTGCGGCCCGGCCCGGCCCGTCACATGTTCAGAGTATCGGCCGCAGCCCGACCCGGCCCACCTAATTTTCACAAGGTGGGCCGCGTCCGGGCCCAGCCTATCACATTTTCAAGCATTGACCGCCCGGCCCGGCCCGGCCCGGCCCGGCCCATCGTGTTTCTAGAAGTCTCGGTCCGGTCCGGCCTGGCCCATCCCATGGTAGCGAGGTCCATGAGACACGGGCTCTATATGGGCCGGCCCGTTAATTTGATGACCGTCCCATGGCCCGGCCCATGTCTTGTCCCGTACTAAAATGTGCATGAATGTACGCTGACGTGATGTTGTTACAAATAATTGTTGATTTTTCGTTGTATTTTCTTTATTTTCTTTATTTCCTGCCTGGATTCGCAGGGACAGCTGTTTTCGGCCCATGAGACATGCCTAACCACTACCCACTACGAGTAATCACATATTTATACTCCATCAACGGCTTTGTCAAATGGCTTCCGTCGCGCCTGTGGACCACCACCTCTTCGAGCTGCTGGAAAACACTCGCAGCAGCAACAGCAGCAGCAGCTGCACGTTCTGCTGCAACACGCGGTACTACTGCTGCGATACAGCATGCTGCTGCAGCACCCGATACTGCTGCAATAGTGTGTGTGTTCTTCACATTAAACCTTCCTTACTACCCGTCGACATCCAGCACACCCAGTGTCCGTGCCGATTATTCATCCTCAAAAGGTACCATTTATGTAGTCACAAAACTACCACACAATGATACTACGCACAGTGCAGTAAGCAGAGCAGACAATGCAATGCCATTTACGACAGGAAAGATCTACCCTGCTAGAAATTCGGGTGCACCGAAGAGAAAAAAGAGAAAAGAAGAAAAGAAAAAGCGAAAAGAAGAAAAATAATAAACAGTATGCATAATGAAGCAAATCAACGATCAAACAACCAAACAAAAGCAGGACAAAATAAACGAAAGACAGTGTCGTGCTTCTCCCAGAGGAGATGCAATAACCAATAACATCAAACGAAATTAAACGAAATGAAATGGACTGAAAAGCAGCGCAAATAGGGCAAGACTAAGGACGACAGGAAACGACAGGCAGCCGGAGCACACCAAAAGCACCTTCCAGGCAGCCGAGGCACGTTTGTGCCCGTAGTGTAGACAGGTGCTACCAGCTAGTCGATCTGGTTCCTACTCTGTCTGCCGTCTCCTTGCTGCTTTCGTATGGCGCGGTTTCCCTATGAACCCCCCCTCCCTCCATTTCCATGCTCTTGGGCGCCACCCATACAACGGATTCATGGCACTTCCCACTCAGTTCCAATTCGTAATCGTGCCACAAACGAGAGTCCAGGAAAGAGAATCACAAAAAAAAATGAATACGTATTTACATAGCTAAGCAATCAACCAAAATCCACGGAAAATTCGGAAGGGCAGAGAGACAAAGGCGAAAAACGATCACGGCAAAAAATATAAAAAGGATGCGAGGGGCAGTAGTACATCTGCTGCAAAACCCGGTCCTACTTATGCAATGCATATCGCTGCCGCGGGACGAACCAGGGCAAGAGAGTCATGCTGCCTGCGTCGCCGAGACGACGATAAATGTCCTCCGTAGACCCACTACGGTACATAGGTTTTCATCCGACATTTGCACAAGCCATAATAGTACCCGAGGCGATATGCCAGTGATGCATCGTTCGGACGTACCTGTTTTTGGCGGACAGCAACCCAAGACACCTAAAACGTCGTAGCTGTAGCAGTGTTACACCACATACCATAGGCCGCGGCCCGGGCGGACCCGTCAAGACACGTGGGCCACCTCATGGGCAGAGTGGAGGTTGTAGTAGCAGTATCGGTAGCACACCATATCTCATGGGCAGCGGTCCGGGCCAGCCCGTCGAAACACATGCTCCGCTTCGTGGGCCGGACGGAGCGGCCCATGTACAGCCCACATCTCCTGGGCCGCGGCCCCGCCCAGTGCATCAGATTTTCAAAGGATGGTCTGCGGCCCGGCGCGGCCCATCACATTTATCAGAGGATGGGCTGCGGCCCAGCCCGGCCTATCAAATATTGAAGGCATGGGCCGCGGCCCTCAAGCCCATCACATTTGCAAATGTTGCTGCCCGGCCCAGCCCGGCCCGTCGTTGTTTCAAACGTCTCGGCCCGACCCGGCCAGGCGTATGACTTTATCAAAAGTCTCGGCCGCGCCCGACCCGGCCCGGATGAACGGCCCATGACAAGCCCTGCTGTAGGTATTGTCGGCTGAAAGTTGTTTATAAGCATGTCGGCCTCTACTGTGTGTGGCGCAGCAGACGCAGGTACTGCAGGAGGGCCACTTCACACCATAACACGACCGTATCGTCACATAATGCCAACCCATTCGCACCAAACCCTTCAAAACTGTGGACCATTTAACTAGTTTAGTCGGGAAACCGACCGAAACCCGACCGAGAAATGTACGCTTTCGGATTGTTTTTTTTTCTGTTTAAATAAAGAAACAGACCGAAATCGAACGACATTTCGGTGAGAAGCCGAAAAACCGACCGAGTCCATCTTCACTTCCAGTTAAGATCACGGGGTATAGACGTACTTACAGACGTCTCTTTCACGGATTACCCACCCCTGGCATCTCGGAGTTCCCCCTTGGACACACACCGCCTCCTTTCATTACTTGGCGAGCTTCCTTGTGTCTTTGTTTCCTATACTTTTAGTCGTGAGAGTCTTTTTGCTTTTTCGGTTTTTCATTCATTTGTGCGTGCACTGTGAGCACGGCAAAGCGGGCGAGCCCGGCGCTATCACAGGTATGGGAGGGCGCTGGCAAGTAAAGGGCTGGTCAGAAAGTGCGCGGTCGCTTATTTCGTTGCTGGGCGTAGTGAGTCCATCCAGACACGAAGGTAGCACGAATTAGCTTTGTCTACCGTGCTGCTGCCGTGATGAATACAGCATGTTCGAAATTATAAGGTTCGTTTCCGTGTGTCAAAATATCATTCAAGCAGTGCCTATTTTTATAATTTGTTTAATTTACAGATTGAGAGCCAGGCGATTTGAACACCATCATCTTCGAGCGGGTAAACGAGGGCCACGGTGAGCACCGGGCTTCACGCGAGACGGGCAACGGGGCTCACTGGGGCAGAGAGCCAGTCGAAGTCAACCCAGACCGAATCGATGGCGAGGTGATCGCGGGGGGGCGGGGGGGGTCGAAACGGACAGAACGTGGCTAGAATTACATTGTCTTTTCTTTCAGCGGCGCAATCGATTTTGCGTATTCGCTTGATTTTCAAAATTGTTTTCGACCGTTGTAT
Source organism: Saccharina japonica (assembly GCA_008828725.1). NCBI lineage: Eukaryota > Phaeophyceae > Laminariales > Laminariaceae > Saccharina > Saccharina japonica. The sequence goes on from MEHQ01002038.1 coordinate 154,451, forward strand.
GTTTTGTTCTTGGTTTTTGCTCCTGCTGTTTTGTTCGAGTACAAGTACGTGCATTTGTACGTTTTTCTCAGTTTGGTGGATTTGTTTGTTTTTCGTACATATTGACGACCCTGCTATGCTGTGCTCTCGTTCATACAAATATAGTACGAGGTACTACTATCAATACTACTACTGCTGCTTTGATGTACTATTACGGAGGGGACCAGAGTAAACAGGACCAAATATTGTTAGCAAAAATAAATAAATAAATCAATATATGTGTTTACCGTCGGTCCTACTCACTATGGGTCCCAGTAGTACAACACATACTCACAAAAATGCACAGATCACGCGCACAGCAGGCAGCGCAGCGCCGTGCTGTGAGCCGTGTTGCTGTGCTTTCTATTTCGAACATGCAAAGCTTTGTTGTCCTGGAGCACGGAGCCAATGTGCATCTCGAGCATGTTTTGCATGCATGTCAAGTCCGCCGTTCGTTCGCTGTGCACCATTGACCTCTTGGTATTTTCGAGTCGGTGCTTGCATTAAATCATGAACCTCTTATGCCCGTTTCCTTGGGCGAACGTAGAGGGCGGCCACGGAGAGATATCCTTGTATATATATCACACCCTGGACAATTATTATTTCAATAGTCTATTGTGTCTGCATTTATTTTTGTGTTTATTAATAGTCTATTACTTGGAATTGCCCAACCAAATGCTTTTGATTGAAGTTTATTCATTTGGATTGTCCGAATAATTTTGTTTGGGTGATGCCTACTAATTGGGGTTGTCCGGACAATTTTGGGTGCTGTCAATTAATATGAATTGCCTGCACAGTTATTTGGACCATTCCGATTACAATAGTTTATTATTGTGGCTACAACTATTTTCGGATGCTGTCTATTAGTTGGATTTGCCCAACCAAATGGTTTCGATTGAAAGATACAGATTGAAATTGTCCGGGCAAATTATTGTGGGTGCTGCCCACTTATAATTGTAATTTTGCCTGCCGTTGATTTCGGGTTCTGGCTGTTAATTGGAATCGCCGAGACACTTGATTACAAATGCTATCTATGACATGTAATTGTCCAACTAAGCGATTTCGAGTGATTTCTGTGAATCGGAATTGCCCAGTCAATTTGTTTCGAGTGAGATCTATCAGCCGTACTTGAATATCCAATTTGTTTCGAGTGTTATCTACCAATTTCAACTGTTCAAGCAAAATGTTTCAAGCAAGATCTGTTAATTGGAATTGTCGAGTTCTGAAAAAAAGATCAAACACCAACGAGTAATTGGAAGGTCGGGACAAAGCCTATTGCATTCAATTTAGGAAGTCACCACAAAAACCTATTGACCAAACCACTCCTATTGGTAGGCAAGGCCTAAAGCTAATTGTTGAAAAAGATTCAATTGGAAGGTCAGGGCATAAACCTATTGATCCGACCATTCTTCATAATAAAAGGGACATAAACAAATATTGAAACAAATCCAATTAATTGGAGGCTGAGAGCAGAAACGGTTTGATTGAACCATTCCATTGGTCAGACAACACCAGAAAATAATTGCTGAAGCAATATCTATAGGAATGCGAGGACACAAATATTTTGGCCGAGCCATTGCTATTAATAGATGCACCACGAAAGCATTATCTCGACCAATTTCATTTAAATGGACTTCCGGAAGATCTACTGTAAAAGCAATTGTCCATTGTGGGTAGGTCCCATATCCTATTAACAAAGTAATACAGTATTGGAGTCTCCGGAGCGAACAAATTGCGAGATACAATATCAGGTATTTAACAGAGATCTAAAAAAATTGCCTAAGCAATTCCCATTCAGAGGCGAACTACAATGTGCTGTTGTCTTTGCAATTCCAAATGCAGCAATATATGTTTTGAATCAATTGTCCATCTCATTTACTTTCATAGAAGACTTCGTGGGTCTATTTTAGGAGCAATAGACTATTGCGATGTCTATTGTCCAAGGCTTAAGCAAAAATGAAATGCAAAAACACTTTCCTAGTGATTTTTCCGACCCAAATTAGTTTGCTCGAGATATTGAATTTAATGGGCATCCTCCGAAGTGTGTTGTCTGGTCGACTGCAACTAGTAGAATACTTCATGAATCAATTGGTCGAGAAATTCCAATCGAGAGACAGCCTCACGAAACGTTTTCCTTTGCAACTTTGAGAAATATCATCCTTATGCATACATTGATGAGCCAAATTCAAATTGCAGCGAGCGGAATCAATTGACTGGTAAAATAACATTGCCTATTAAATGGAAACGCCTGGTTGTGTGGACAATTTACTTCTAAGCCTGCCAAATAAATGAAATTGCTAGGACAAATGTTCAGAATTATGCCTAATACATGGAATTACCCGCGCAAATTATTTAGAAGGATGCCAATTAAATGGAATTGCCAGGGCAATTGATTTAGAAGGATGCCAATTAAATGCAATTGCCAGAACCATTGCAATTCCATTTACGCCAATTAAATGGAATTAATTGCCAGCACAATTTTTAAGGGAGAATGTTATTTAAATGGATTGCTACATAGCACCATTGGCATTGAATTTTGTTTTGCAATTAATTGTCCACTATCGTTACAATAGAATGGGATATTAAATTTCAATAGACTATGCGTTCAACAATAGGATTTAACAACACATTACTTGATGTAGATGTACACGATTACCTTGCCAAATATCATACTTACCTCCTCTACTAATAAGGAATAAACACATGGCATGTGTGAACGACTTATTCTATAATCAAGTAGTAACTAACACATAGAACAAACACTCTACACAGCTCGCAAAAGTTAAGTATCTAATATTTAATTGGTATAACTCTCAGCTGACGTATTTATATTCGGGAACGCTATGGTTCCAAGGAACCTTCAGGTTTGATTTAGGTGCCACCTCGAGCCATATCGAATACAACCTGGGCATCACAACAGCAGCTGAACATAAAAACAGCACCTCATTCCCCGAAAACACATTACAAACTTGATAACTAATACTTCATAAAATTCAACATATTAACGACCAAGCAATAACAAGAATTAAAACGTTAATATAAAACAACAAAATATTACGCTCCCCACCCACAATGCTGTAAGGACGTAAGGACCTGTGATTACACTAACACGACCATAAATAACCCCCCCTCCCCCCCGTGCTCCGTCTCGAAAGGGATGCGTGATCAATGGGTCAAATAACTAAGGCAAGCAACAAATGAGTACGCCCCCACCTACCCCCCTATCCCCCTATCCCCCGTCCCTGTTTCCCCGTCCCCTCCTCGTCTAACAACACATTTTCTGATATAGATGTACTCGATTACTTTACCAAATACCATACTTGTCTCCTCTATTCGGGTTATATAGTATCAGTGGGCAGAATGATCATGGGACACCCTTGTTACATTGTCCTGCTGACCCGGGTAGTATCCAGGGGAGTCACTGAACCATATCCTTAACGAGGAATAAACACATAGCACGCGCGAACGGCTTATTACAAAATCGAGTAGTAACTACCAGGCTCCTAGTACATCACGAAACCTACACCAATACCACAAATAACACATAGAACAAAAATTCTACGCAGCTCACAAAGTTGAGTATCTACTATTCAATCGGTTGAACTCACAGCTGACGTATTTATAATAATTTTATTTAATAGGATTTCGTTGGTAACTGTCAATAGCAATTACTTCGATCATTAATGTGGATGGGTGTATGTTGTTGTTCTTGTTGTTGCTGTTGTCTTCACATTAAAAACCGTGCCAGTCTCTCTATCCCGTACCTCCATCTGTCTGTACTAATCCAACACTTGACACGGTCGATTCCCGTGGTCACAGGCTAACTTACCCAAAAAAGGTATACTGAAATAAAAGTGGAACCCGAAGGGTCCGCAAAGCGATTAAAGCCAGTCAAAAACAGATAGTCTGGAGCCCTCCGCTCCCCTCTACACGCTATGTGAAGGTAAAAATATAAATGGAAAGGTCAACATCACCAATCGGGGGTATACCCCACCTGATTCTATCTTGGTGCCCCTATAATGCCGGGGTGTTCCGTGCCGGGTCCACGCCGGTCAGGCAAACAAATGGAGTCCTCCACCCCGATTATAAACGCAGACATGATACGGGGGAAGGGAACTATGGTTCCGTGCGACTGATGTACCCCCGGCCTGCGAGCAGTGTAACTCCAAAATGTCAAAAACAACGAAGGGAAAAGACAAAGGCAAAGACAAAGAGACAAGTCAAACGTACAAGCAAACACACAAACAAACAAGACCGCAGAGACGGCACATTAACACGTCATCCCGAGGGGGTGGTGCAATGGTGTGGCGGTGGCGGAGAGGGGAAAACCAAACAAACAAATTAACAAACAAACAGTCCAGGAGAATCAATCCGGCACATATCGCGCCACTCGGTCCGCCATTTCTCGCTTGTTTTCTTGCTCGCCGATTCGCCCTTCATCCGCACCCCTCCCGTCCCGTTCCTTTTTGGTGTCTCTTTATTATTGCTGCGCTCTTTGTCTAGTTTGGTCGCTCGTTTTCGGCTAGCCTCCTCTTCGTCCTTGTGCCAGGCGGTCATAAACCTCTCAACTCCCTGCAGCACTCGCTTGTACCCAAACTGAATTCGGGACTCCGAAGACACGTCTCTGGTCTTCAGTAGAGCCGTGCGTACCTCCGAACGCTTTGAAGTCGTCCTTCAGGCACGTCTGCCAGTTCCGCTCCGGGCACCCCGCGCCCGGTTCCTTCCCCCCCACCAGCTCCCCGAACATCAGTCGTTTCGGGAGTCGCCCGTCTTGCTGCCTTGCCACGGTCTCCGCGAACAGCAGGCGCCGCTGCCGGACAGTGGCTTCCGCGCTCTGGCACCCGACCCTCTTCAGGGCCTGGGCGTAGGACAGCTGCCGGTAGGTGCCTTGCTTGCGCTGATAGCCAATCACTCGCAGCAGCAGCTGATGGTGTATCGTACGCAGCAGTCGGTAGTGGTCGCGAAGTGGGGCCCATGTCATTCAACCGTGCAGCAATGCCTCCATCGTCTCCGCTTGAAGCAGGTGGGCCTTGAGTCGAAACGGTGCTCCCGGCATTTCGAAGAGCTCCGGGCCATACCTCCTGACGCACGCCAACGCTGCTCTGCTCCTGAAGTTGATCTCCCGTGTGAGGTCGCCATGTTCGTTGACGAGGCCGCCCAGGTACCGTAACTCGAGGGTTTGGGTGTACTTCTGCCCCGCTGCTTCGATGATCAGCGGCGGCGGGGGCGGTGTTGGCTGCTTCTCCTTTACGCGCATCAGGAGAGTGTCCGTCTTCTTCTCCGACACCGTCAGCCCGAGCTCTCCAAACACCTGCACGATAATGGGCATCATCCTCGCCAGTCCGTCGGCAGACCTCGATAGAACGCCGGCGTCATCGGCATACAGCATCCCCCACACCACCCTCCGTACGCGGTCGAGTGGTGTCTCCGTCCCCGCTCCCGTCTCCTCCTTCAGGATCACTAGGTGTATATTAACATAAATTGGGTGGACGATAGGGCCTGATGGATCCTATGTTAATATAAGTGGGCATTAACCGAAAACGGATACACCCGCTCCGGTTGGAGTCAGAAAAGGGTACAGCATGGAATCGAGTCAAAACACCACATCCCACGAGCCATTACGGGATAGATTGGCCAACTTCACATCGTGCCCGTTTCTGAGGGGTAGTGACAACCAGGCACAGTTGTCGGCGCCTAATTACACACTTTTAAACGTGTTCAGATTATGTTTGGAGGGCTCAGGTCCGGGTGGGATCGGTAGCAGGGTCAGGGGTCAGCGGTGTTTATAGGCGGAGCGTTCTGGCGGCAAAAGCATCTGCGTTTTACTTGGTCTCAGCGTCTACCTGAAAAACACCCTACTTATACTACAAAAGCAATCGTATTACAGTCAAACACATCGGATGGTATCATACGTACCTATTATACCAGGAATGTTGATACTGCTGTGCATACACACAACAGCAGCAGTGAATCTATAGGTGGGTGGTCGTATCACTCTGAAGACGTACGTACCCAAGTGCGTAAACTGGTTGAATAGAGTTAGAGTGAATTGTAAGAGTGAATTGTAGAACAGCTTGGAAAAAAATGAAACACCGAAAGAGCGGCCGCAGACGCAGTGAATAGCGAGGCACACTGTAGGCAAGTGGTTTAAGCAAAATGCATAACCAAAAACGGTTGAAAGCCAAGCATAATAGACATTTCCAGTTGTACCCGGGACCGTATCTCTCAAAAATGGGTTCAAATTGTTTTTGGCCAATCGCGTGGCTCGCTACGCGTGTTTTTTTTTCAGATTCCAGGATGCACGCATGCACCCGTTTTTGAGTGAAAACCGACCGGGTATAACCGTTTTTGGTTATTGCCCAATAGAAATTGTCTGTACCATAGAGCTCGATGCTTTCCAATTAATTGAAATTGGTGACCATATCTGCCAGTCAATTGGAACAGCAGTAAGCTATTAATAGACAATTAGAATATTGTCTATTTTGCCCAGGGTGTGATTATTAAAACTATTAATAGACAATTAGACTATTAGTGGTGTGATATATGCAGGGTGTGATATTGAAACTATTATTAGACAATTAGACTATTGGTGTGGTATACAGTATGTAGCATATATCACACACCAGTAGTGTTATTGTCTATTAACAGTTTTCATACCACACCATATATCACAACAATATATAATTGTCTAATAATAGTTTAAAATACCACACCCTGGACAATAAACAGTATGCGTCTAAGTATTCGTCCAATATTAATAATATATATATCACACCAGTAGTCTAATTGTCTATTTAAAGTTTCAATATCACACCCTGGACAATAGACAATAATAGCATAATTGTCTATTAATAGTTTCGAAATATTTATGCAAGTAAAATATATATATAATATATACGTCGTAGTGTGTTGTGTGTGGTGCCTCGTCTTCGGTGGTGTCCGCTTCACATTAAACACATGTTGTTTTGTCATACGCCACCATATGATAAACTATACACCTGCCTGAGACACAGACAAGTTAAAAGCGGACCATTTATGAACGTAACTTAAAGCTTCATAAGAAACGGCCTAATAAGAGTCGGCTCTAGAGTTTACATCTCAGTGGGTCGGACGTTTGACAGTAAATGGGAAACGTTGATCAACTCCTGTGTGTGATGTGGTGCCTTACGGCTAGAGGATGGTTGACAGAAACGTATACAGGTAAAAAGCCTTGTGACCCTAAGATTATTCTCGTGTACTGAAGTTTCCTTGGTGAATCCGATAGGCAGTAACACCGAGTCTTTGTAACCTCATACTCGTAGGAATATTCTGAGCATCCGAATATTCCTAAAGACGAGAGAGCTCGCAGGCTTAGCGTTTAGAATGTCGCAGGAATGATATTACCCCTTGGGTGTGATTGGTAATACCCCTCAGGTATGATAAGACTATTACTCGGGAACAACTACGCGTCTTGGGGAAGTCCCTGGGCTACTGTAGCTATCCGAATAGCGGATTATTCGATAGATAGACCGAGGGTCTGCGATGGCAGACGCTCGCGCCCTCTCCTGTCACTCTTCTTTCCTCCTCTGGTTTCATCTATCTTAGTCGTGGCTTACCAGCTTGTTGTATAACCTTTTCGTCTCCTTCGTCAGAGGTTTTAATCATGTAAAAGATAAGTTTCTTGTATCGATTAGAAGCTTGCTTGCAAGAAAGGCAACGGTAATCCCTGCAATCCCATCCATCTTCTCTCGGCACGTTCTTCACACGTATGTGCCTATTAACCGTATATATAGTAGTACCGTGTGTGCTTCTTGACGCGGTTAGTCGCAAATATTTGTGAATCGACGAGATAAAGAGAGCCCTCAAGTCTTCTCGCGGAGAGAATGCAAGGCACGAATAGTCGTGGGGAGGCATAGGTAAGGTCCAATTATGTGACCCCGGTTGTTAGTGGCAACTTGGAAGAACAGAGAAAATAGAGCGAGAATGATGAATGGGATGACTAAATATGGGCCCGTATTAACGAATGAAAGTTTCAAATCGAATCGATTTCAAATCAATTGTTTCGTATGAATGGAATAGAAGTTCCATCTGATTGGTTCAAAAATGAATCACCGATAACGCATTTGTACATTGGGGCAAGAGAAAGTCGATCCCATCGACTTTCGAAAATCGAATCCAACTTGCATGGCATGTTCCCGTTTCGAGAACGTCCCCGAGGCGATCCGTCGCTGTTTGGACTGTTGTCCACAACCACCGACGGGGCGATAAATTAATAATCTAAACGAGTGGCGACCGGAGCAACAGCCCGGCCACAGCTACAGACCACAGCACAACATGACCCGGCGGTGGCTCCTATAAACACTCATGGCGGTCGCAAGCCCAATTTTTGCACCAGCTCGATCGACCAATTCCGACGAGAACCAAGCGATCGACCCACAACCCAGAGGAAATCCTCAAGAGTTCGATAGCTGTATCGCTGAAGCTGACTGGTGCGTGGCGTTTAAGGGCTTCGTCCGTCCAGCCCAGTGTTGGGCACCGAGACCGATCTTCGGTTTTTCAACCGGTTTATTAAACCGGTTTTTGGTAACCGAAACCGGTCATTTCAAAACCGGTTATTGGGTTTTTTGAAAATTTACCGACCGGACATGACCGGTTCCGTTATTTCCGGTCTGTCATTACGTCCCGTGTCATCTACCCCGTACAACGCCTCTGTATCTGCATGGAAACCCCTATATGTCAGCACAGCAGTAGCACAGAGCACAACAGTAGCCATCGCAAGCATCACAGACTGCAACAGGACACGGCAATCCCACTCTAGCCGCACTCAACGATGGCGTCGGCGAAACCACTCACTTGATCTGTGTCGTGTACAAGAGAATCGGGTGGCTTTACCATTCGAGCCAGGAAATAAATTGAACAGCCGAAACAGCGATAAATTTATTTTTGGGTGTCGCGTGTTGAGTGCTTTTTTCGTGGAAGTCCTCGTCCATTTTGTAGTATAATAATAGGTACAAGACGCAGGCTTCGCTTGTCGTCCCGGGCGCCGCTACATATTGTTTGTCGTGCTTCGTGCTTCCTGCTCGCCTGTTAAATGTACGCTATGCACCAATGACCACTCATGCCAAAGCCACAACTTAAGCTGCCGTTTTATCGCGCGATGTTTGTGTACATTTGTCGTGCCACTTGTAATGCGTGCACGGTTGTGTATGATGTGATGCGCCGATGCGCCGCACGCGCGCACTCGACAACTATGATGAATATATTTGCTCCGTAGGGGGGTGCGAATGTAGGACAAAATAGCCATTCATGTACAGTAACCGACCGAATAACCGACCGGAAAGTGCTCGGTTTCGGTTTCGGTTATTTCCCTTAAAAAAAACGAATACCGAAGACAGTCTTCGGTCCGTTATCAGATACCCGACCGAACCGAAGAAGGGCTTCGGTGCCCAACACTGACTGGTTCAGCCCAATTTTTGCACCAGCTCGATCGACTAATTCCGACGAGAGAGAAGCGATCGGCCCAAAACCCAGAGGAAATACTCAAGCCTTCGATAGCTGTATCGCTGTCGCTGACCGGTGCGTGGCGTTTGAGGGCTTCCTCCATCCACCCAAGCGAAGCTGAGAGTGACCGCTTGCTAGCCTGGGCCATAAAAAAAATATGAGAGGCTGTAGGTGGCGTGCACTTGACGATGCACGTCGGCGCTCTCAACTTCTCTCCTAGGTACTTGTCAACCGGGTGTTCTGTGGAATGTCGCGTTAGTCCGATCTCAGTAACATTTCGAGACCATACGGAACATATGTAGATGGTTTCACTCGAGAGGACGCAATGCCGTATTTTCACTTCAAATAGGAAAAACAAACGATTCCATTCATACAAAAAAACAAAAATTGAATTCGATCATATTTAAAGTTGTCTTCGTTAATTCGTAACCAATAACGGCAGTGTGGAATCAGCACACAGCAGCACCAGTACGTACAGCAATAATAGTAGTGGTCTTTAAATATCCCATCTACACCAGCAATGCAACAGCGCAGGAGTTCAGAAAGTTGCAGCATGTACTCGTACGTACGTAAAGCGGACAAAAACAGAACGCTGGCATGGATGTGCATCCCTTGGACGTACAGCAGTGGCGCAGTGTGGCCCTTTTCTTCTTTTTTTTTATTCGATTTTCTGTCTGAGGTATTTTATGTTGGAATTAGTGCAAAAACAGCTAACTCGAGCAGGTATGGGCCGTTTTTGATTCGTACTGGAGTTCTGGAGATCCATATTTTCCTACTTTGGGGACACTTTGAAAAAATATATCTTCATTTTAGTACTGAGGTTTGTATCTTGAAATCAGTGTGGATATTTGACCTAATTTTGTGTAGGTGTTAGACCCCTCGCGGGAAAGCCCTCCGAACACGCTGCGAACCCTCCCGTCCCTCTGATCCGCCCCGTTCCTGAGGACGGAACGAGCCTTCCCCGGGAGGCCGCCTTCCCCCGCCCCCCGCTCGCTGAGTTTGGCACCGGCGCCCGTTCTCTCGCCGAGGTCATCGAGGAATGACGGGTGGGGCGGCCGGGGCGGTGGTGCGGCGCTGATCAGGGTCGGCTGGCGCGCGGTACAGCCTGTCTCCCGCGGGGCATACCGAAACCGGCATTGTCGTGAAGATCCGAAACGACATCATCATCATCATCATCACCACCACCACCACTACCAAAGCCCACTATATGATAAGGATACCTACCAGGTATATATTTTCAGGAAAACTGTGCCTATATTTTGGTACAGAGTGGCGATTCATCAAATAAGTTTGCTGTTTTTAACATGCTACTCTACTCTGTAAATCAAACCTAACGCGAACGACACGAAGAGTCGTTCTGCCGAGTAATTATCCTATAAATCAACACCACCAGGTATTTAATTACGGTGGCAGAGTACGTAGGTCGTTCTTGACGCACGTTGCATATATGGTATGATATTGCACTGTCTGTTCTGCTTACTGCATTTCAAAGAAACATCTCTGTGACGCCGTTTGGTTACCACGTAACTGCTGTTATGGTATATCGTTGTCGATCATTAATCGGCACCGACACTGGGCGTGCTGGAAATCGACGGGAAGAACACACACAAAACACACACACGTAGTCGTGACATTCGCACCCATTGTTTTATTCAATGCCAAACGGCTCTTTTTTTTAAAGTGGTTCGAATCGGCCAAATGTATGGAATCAGACCGGTTCATCATATTTCTGTACAGTTGAAATGTTTTTGCGAACATGGTGACGAAATGAGAAATCAAACAACCCTTTTACAGCACTGACTCATACAGCAATTTGTTGTATTGTTTGTGGCTACGTAGGGCTCGCCCAGAACGGTCCTTGAACCGAATCCTAGCAAACGGAACAGGCTCTAAAGCGTTGTCACATTTCCACGCCGATGTCTGCCCCAAGCACTCATTGTTGCTGGGGAATAAAGCGTGCCTACCCGGCACTCAAATACCTGCACTGCTCGTTCCTGAATCGGTCTTCAAAGTTCAACACCGGACGAGGTACTCTCCTCTTCGCTGCTTGCTCGTAGACGGCGGGGCAGAAGTTTCGACCACTACCACTACTGAGGCGTACATCCTGTACAATTCGCTACGTGGCGAACAAGTGCTTGCCTTCTCTGGGGTACGTGGTTACTGGAAGTACAAGCCAGCAGTGAATTTTCTTCGTCAAGATTTGTTCATAGGTTTCTGTACCTACAGGAGTGTGCGAGGTGTGCTCGACGTTGCGCATCTCGTAAACGGTAGTTGTTCTTTGTCGATCGGTAGCTGTTCTTTGTCGATCGAGGCAATTAATGCAAGCATCGAATAGTGGATGTCGTAACAAGATAATGTTAGGAGTAGTCTAGAATTTACTTCACACGGTCAACCAATGAGCTATTCCGCCACCTCTCTATTCCTAGGTTTGTGCTCAACTGCATGTGTACTGCCACATAACTATTGTCTGGCCTTTCTGCCCAAGGGCACAGCATCTTCGTGGTTTTACGAACTTCAGTAGTCTTTCGATCAGGACAGCAGTAGAAAATCCGCACATTATGGAGAACTGCTTGTACGGCGCATGCTGTCGCTGGCGGCCGCGGTCCAGCGGCAATATGGTACTGCTGCTCGTTCTTTGATTGTTGTCTTCCATGCTCGCCTTGAGATCAATATTCCTACTGTAGCTGTGATGCGCTCTATTGTTTCGTACCAGGTACGAGTATGTATTTCTACTCTGTTGGGATTCTTCGTGGTTATTGCTGAGGTCGACCCTCTGTCGAAAGCGTTTTTCAATTTGCTGCCTGGTGATAGTCAACCACCGTCTACTTCATTTCGCGACGATAGTGTAATCACACAAGTTCAGCGGGAGAAGGCGGTCTACCTGTGTGTCACCCTTCGGGTTTGTCCCCTTCGCCCTCGCATCTTGAAAATGTGTAAATAATTAGGTCCTCATCCGTGCACTGCTACTACGGGGTGGGCTAATGTAGTAATTAGGATCTACGGTACACACAATAGTATATACATTTACCCATTTCTTCTAACAATAATTGGTCCTATTTACTATGGTCTGCCAAAATATTGACCTGCACCCACGTGTTTCGCACTCTTTACTTCAAAATGGAATCGATTATGCTTCCTGTACGCAAGCAGTTGGTGTAGTGCTCGAATGAAAAACCCAATGTTTCTTAGCATTCTACACAGGAACCTGGGTGCACGATACACGCTTTTAAAAGGGCAATAGTATCATACTCATAACTACTTACAATACGAAACGGAAACGATCAGCGCCTACACAAGACAAGAAACCAGGCCGCGCCAGAGCTTGACTCATACAATGTATACAATAGTAAGACCCCTCAAACACCACAACCCAGAAATGGATCGTCGGTTTACCCGCCTTGTGATTCCATTATGGACTGTAAGCGCGTGTGGTCAACATATACGAGAGCGGCGCACCGATGGTTTCCTTCGTTTGCGAGTTTCGTACCATACATGACGACTGAGTACCGCCCCTCTAAGAAGGAACCAAAACACGAACTCGATTTCGGCTTAGTATTTTATTTTGGGCGCACTCGAAATTTTGTTTCTTATCTTGCGCTTCCCAAATTTGGTGCTCGAAAGCCTTCTGAAGAAGTACACAATGTATTATGAGGTCTTGGGCCCAGGCCAGCAATGGGAAGGGAGCAGATCAGGATTGAAGCTTTCATCAAATATTTTATTTCTTCCAGGCGAGCCCTACGTAACCACAATACAATCAACAATTGCTGTATGAGTCAGTGCTGTTGAAGCTTGGTCGAAGAGCTGTTGTATATATCATTTTGTCACCATTTTTTTTTTTTTTTTTCTCCATCCCATTTATTGTCTTCGCCCTTCCTTTCTCTCTCCTTCCTAGTCGTAACTCAGATCCGGGGTCACAAAGTAGGCTCCTCTCCCTCCTCCCCCACTACGGTTCTTGCCTTGCATTTTTATCGCGAGAAGATTTCAGCACTTTCTTCCCTCGTCGACTTGCGTCGGATTCCGCCTACCCACGCCACGAAGGCGCTCTCAGCAATTGGTTCCTTTTTATTTTTTCAAATAAAGACAAAATCTCTCACCACGGTGGGATTCGATCCTGGGTACCAATGATTGTAGTCTTTGAAGCTGACCACTACTCTACCGGGGCGACCGGCTTGTTCGCAAAAATACTAAAAAAGCTGTACAAACATACGTATGATAAACCGGTCTGATTCCATACATTTGGCCGATTTGAACGACTCGCAACATAGAGCCGTTTTGATTTGAATAAAACAATGGGTGCGAATGTCGCGACTCCATGTGTGTGTTTTGTGTGTGTGTGTTCTTCCCGTCGACATCCATCACGCCCAGTGGCCGTGCCGATTGATCCACGACAGGGAGAGACCACAGCAGTGACTGTAGTTACGTGGTAACAAAAAAAGCAATATAGATGCTACTTTGCTATGCAGTAAGCAGAACAGACAAGCAGTAGTGCAATGTCATATACAACAGGCGACAAGCACGACCTACCCTGTTAGCAATTTACAGCAGGTGTGTGTGTGTTCTTCACATTGGAGTGTTTTTTTTTTTTTTTTTTGTACTTTTACTTCTCTAACAATTCTCCCGAAGGGAGAATTTGAGGTAATTTTTTGAAAAAACGGCAAAAAATTAATTTAGAGAAGTATGCTTGTGATCAAAAGTTACGGTAATTTTTGTCTCTCGGTTTCATTGGCCTACACGCACCGAGCATTCTACCGACGCAGAACGCCCAAAATAATGGGAGATGTCTCCCATAGGCCCCAACTAGAGCCCCAACCTTGCAGGTTGCTCTACACAACACAACAACCGGTGGGAGCACAGAGGCTCGAGAGGTGTAGCTACAGCAGTATTATACGGTCGAGCGGTGCTGGATTACCCTGACGGGGCGCCGGTGGACTGCTGGCGGCCCGCTACGGTACGCTCTCGCCGGCTTGGTGTCGTGGAGGATGCGCTGTTCAGAAGAACTACTCGTACGAGTCGTACTCGTATGGAGACGTACTCGTGCCGCCTTGCTTGTAGAGCGCGACAGGATGCCAGATCGTCGTATATAATTTCAATTTCACCACACTGCGGTAGCAGCAGTAGCAGCACTAGCAGCAGCGGCGGCGCGCCGCCATGGTCTATATATGTCGGGCACCGGGCGGGCTTGGAGTGGAGCGTGCTGGCGCGGTGTCGCGCGTAGGTCGTGGGCAGCAGCAGGAGCAGCACACGACGACAAGAATAGTCGAACGCAAAATCGAAAAAAGCAAAACGGAAGCTGTTGCTTCTGCTGCTGTAGTGCGTGTGGGGACACTGCTCTGCTGCTGCTGCTGCTGCTGCTGCTGCTGCTGCTGCTGCTGCTGCTGCTGCTGCTAAGGCTGCCGATGCTGCTGGGGCTGCCGCCACGTAGCTGCAGCCACCGGTGCTGCTGCTTGCGGTCGTGGGATAGCAGCTGAGGCACTGCGGTTATACCCCTGCCGCCGCCACCGTTGCCGGGCTGCCGTTCCTCTCGTACGCTACTTTTTGTTTTCGTTGTTTGTTTGGTTTGCCGCATTGCCACCCCGCTTCCCTTATCATTTTCGGAGGCGTCGCCTGCAGGATTATGTTTACTTCTATCGCAAACACACCGAAGCCATGAGAGGAAGGGAATTCACTTTTTTTAGCGGAAGGAAAGTATATATATTTTTCACTTCTATCGCAAACAATCTATTAAACCTTCTCTTTTACCCGTCGACACCCAGCACACCCAGAGTCCGTGCCGATTCTTCATTCTAAAATGGTACGTACCAGTTATGTGGTCACAAAACAGAGATACTACGCTCCGTGCAGTGAGCAGAGCAGACAATGCAAGGCCATACCAGGTATGCAACAGGCAAGACCTACCCTGCTAGCAATCCAGGTGCATGAAGAAGATAGGTACGCGAAAGCGAAATGAAAGTAAAGAGAGAAAGCGAAAAGGTAAAAAAACAAAACTCTTGAATATAAAGCAATAAAAAAGACAAACAAGCAAACGAACAAACATAAACGATAACAAAAGTCAACGCGACAAATGCAAACTTAGGTAAACTCGAAACACTGGAAGCGGTTGGATGTATTGAATAACAAGTAAGAACCATCATCTAACTGAAAGTGACAAATAAGAGCACAGCACGTATGAATGTCAGCCTGGACGCGAAACTTGTGTTGAGCCCCAGTACACCTGGATGTATGATAACGCAGTGCCAAGGTGAATGCGGGAGGGCTAATGTTTGAGGGGACAACTTACTTCGATTCTGTTGGGAGCCTTTTGTATACGGGGGCTTTTGGCCCTGACCCATTTGGTGTTTTGTTTTTGTTTTTGTTTTCGTGCACACGCTTTCGGTATGGCACGGGTCCGAACAAGCCAACTATTGCACCAGGGTTTGTCCCTTTCCCCACAGTTTTAGTTTTGGTAGCCATAAATCTCTTTGGGGGCCGTTCACGTTTTTTTGTCGGTTTTGCGCAAAAGAGCGAACTACGGCACCAGGGTTTGGCCTTGTCTTCACAGCAGTGTGGGCATACGGTATAATCAGATATGCGCTGCGCTTACAGCGGCATGGGTTTTAAGACTTGTTCGTGTTTTAGGATGTATTTAAACACATAAGCGGGGTGTGTGAACATGAAACAACTGCTGAACTGCCGAATCGTATGCATATATATATGTCAGCCGATTTGATGCTGTTTAGGTATTCGACGAAGTTCCCGTTGCCGACTGGGCATCTATCTAGCCTGGGCTTTCAACGAACCCAACGCCAAACATAGGGGTGGCATAGGCTGCCTATGGCATATTTTCTCGTGTTTTGCCCATAATCATAATAGCATGTGCCCACTTCAGCTTATGGCCTTGCTTATTGCACATAGAGCCAATTATGTCAAACGCTATGCCCACCAAATGAGTCAGGGCCTAGCGGTATTTCGTGTTTTACTCTCTCGAGTTATATATATATACATATCAAATATATATTGTAGATGTATACGTATATACAGTCGTCATCCCGTTATAAGATTACCAGTGACAATGTGCGTGGGATCACCTTGTAGCAGTACACGCCAACAAGCTAAATAGCACCTATACAGTGTAGGTGCCGTAGCTGTACGAGGCGTCCCGCGAAATGACGTGTACTGCTGTCCAGCTGTGTGGGGAACGTCAGACCTCACTGAGTATCGTGTTGGTTTTGTTGGCTGCGGCGACAAGACGTAGTCTCCACCGTGCGCCCAGGTCGTAAATTTGCTCACATGCATTACTCCCAGCTTAGCTGAACAGCACCTCATATAAATACTCTGCCATTCATTGCTGTGAAAACTAGTTTAAACCGTTGCCACAGCACTACGTAATGCTCACTGCGTTGGCCGACTTCAGGGTATTGGTTCTCAGTTTTGACAATTTCGCCATGCGCAAGGCATGCGATGCCCCGTCGGTTGTGCTCACTTTAGCGTGCTGTCCCACCTTGACGAGAGGAATACCAAAGTTACGAAAGCGGCTCTAGACCCCCCCCCCCTAACGAACATAAATATATTATATATTTATAGGTTGGGTTGGCGTCGGTTGGCAACGACGCTGTAAAACACGCCACTCGCTGCGTGAGCTAGACAACCAGGGTGCCGTTTTTTTTTTTTTTTTTTTTTTTTGGCGGTCACCAAAGCTGGCGGTCGAGTAGATCATTTGTGCGGGGTGGAGAACCTTTGTTCCGCACAAGGGGAATGGTCGTATCACGTAGTGTTAATATGGTAAGGCGTCCGCGAAGCAGTTACATAGTAAAACCCATTGCTGTCTCCGGAAGTGGCCACACCAGAAATTAAATTAACTCATTGAAGCTGTCGTCCATATGCAAGTCCGCCTCAGAGGCGGTTCTTAGCAGGATGCAGCTCACCCTCCATGCGACTCGCCCAATACCTCACGGCGTTTCGCGCTTGGTGCAAGCAATGTCTGCCTGGTTGGTGAAAACCCAACGCGCTCCGTCCCGGCATTGTAGGGATGCGAGGGTCTATGGTCATATGACTACGGCCGTGCACAACATGAGTACACCCCCCCCCCCCCCCCCCCCCACCTATGCACACCACTACACCCCTTTTCGTCCCTTAATCTACTCTCTTCGATTGGAGGACCTGTGCGGCGGAGCCTCATTTTATCCTCCGCATCAAGCCCCAACGCGGTGACGGGCCCCTTAACCAAAAACCGGATAAAACCGGAACAACCAATGGGAACGATAAAGAGGAATACACAAAGCTCACACCCTCGAGATTGTTTTATTTCATCGTGACACTTTTGTGCTGCCTAACCCTAACGTTTTAACAGCAGGACGGAGAAAGAAAGGAATGGTGATAATAAATGGGATGGACTATAACAAAACATTCAATTGAAATATGGTTGCTTTCCACACTATTATATCTTGAACTCCAGGCGGATAAATAGGAATCCCGCCGTATAATAACTCTGCAGGTGAACTCAACCATGTCTCAAATGCCAACCCGCCTATATATCTCTCCTCAGCAGTCAAATGTGGATTGTGTGTCGATGTGTCGATCTCCTAGCGCAACAGCAATTCATAGACCGGTATGGACGTATAGTTTTGTGTGATGCCACATGGTTGTGATCGCTTGCTGTGTCGAGAAGGCAGTATACGGGAAGCGTGTGTCGGTACGAGCGAGGTTCATGGTTTGGTGGTGCGCCTCGTAAATATAGTTACAGGTCAGTAGTTACGGGAGTCATGTTGTTGTTGTTGTTGTTGTTGTTCTTCACATTAAACCTTCCTTCCTACCCGTCGACATCCAGCACACCCAGTGTCCGTGCCGATTCTTCATCCCAAAAAGGTACCAGTTATGTGGTCACAAAACTACGACACAGAGATACTACGCTCAAGTGCAGTAAGCAGAGCAGACAATGCAATGCCATATACGACAGGCAAGACCTACCCTGCTAGCAATCCAGATGCATGCAAGGGAAAAAAGTGAAGAAGAAAAAGAAAAAACAAAAATGAGCGAAAAGGGAAAAAATCATAAAAGTAAACATACTGAGGCAAATCAACAATCAAACAACCCAACAAAAGCATGCCAGACTAAAAGAAAGAACGTGTCGTGCTTCTCCCAGAGATTCGACATGCAATAAAAACCCAATTAAATGAAACGAAATGAAATGGACCGAAAATAACACCGAAACAAAAACAACAGCTCAAACAGAGCAAGACTAAAAAACAAAACAAAAAAAAACGACAGGAACGACCGGAAAGAACAAACACCGAAACAAAACAAAACAACAACGCCAACAGTGCGCAGTGTGGGCAGTCTAGACGGGACTTACTAGTCAGCCTGTAGGTAAGAGCGACGCGCTGTCGGGTGGTTCGCTTTGGCAAGAAAACAGTTTTTGGGAGTTGTATGTTGCACAGATGCCTGGAGTAATAATCATATACCGAGTATACTCGGAGCTTATGTACACTTCGCGCTACCGAAACCTGAGAGTATGACCAAGTACGGCGGCCTAAACAGTTCAAGTACTCGGAGTATTTTTGTTGTTTTTGTTTTTTACCATCCCATTTACGAGTATTATCTTTGAACCTATGTCCCTGAGGAGCAGTACAAATGCACGGAGTACTGCCAGCACTGGTAGTATGTTCACTGCCGAACGCCGCGTACACGCAGTACCCTCAATATCCAGTTGCGAACTACCCTGGAGTAGGGGTAATATAGGCAGTAGAGAACCTCAACATACTGCGAGTACACAAAGCACCTCAAACCTGCGAGTATTTTTCTTGAAAAACCACGTAATTCCCTTCTGGGTAATAGGAGCATATCTGAGATGTGAAATGATATTTACGCTAGCCAGATGCTCCCAGAACTTGGCACTAACCCTAACCCTGATCCTATAACCCTAAAGCCCAAAACGAAAGAGAAAAACTAAAGAGCATGGCATAAATGAAGGCCGGGCTTCTGTACAATGCGGATCTTAACAATGACGCACAGATGCTCCCAATTTGCGTCATACTTCACACGTACCTTGAGTGTCGAGTAAAATTGGTTTTTCCGCGTACCGAAAGTGTGAGAGTACTGGCGGCGTTCACTCTGACAGCAGTTCGGAGTATGAGCAGTACTGAAAGCCCCGATACTGCGAGTAAAAGGAGTACATGTAGTGCGAGCTGGTTCCAGCGAGAACAGGAAGGTTTCGGCTCCAGACTTTTGCGCCCGAAATGAAAACGAAAGGTAATATTATGTATTATATAGCATGATTGTTCTTCATCACCTCGACGAAAAAGCATGACGTTGGCTTTTGTTTTATATTTGACTTTTTGGTGAAGGAGGTACACTTTAGGGCGGCGGCCAAACACATAATTGTTTTGCAGGTTTGCGTCCAAACACAGGTATATACTTAAAATCAAGGGGGCAGAAATGCACCCCACGTGCCCTGCCATTGGTCAAAAAGTCGTTGTACCTGTGTTTGCTTCTATAAAACCCAGGTGCGCCTGATTAGGTCTAATCTGCTTGACTTTCAACTGCTTTTAGTTGTCGTTTTTAAGCCAACCAGAGGCCCTTCATAGTTCCATCCTATGCCTGCTATACAAATGCCGACGTAAGCGGAGACCCCGTCCCCCCTTCGCACCTCGCCCAACGTCACTCGAGCGACACATATATCTCACTGCACACCCCTGCCGAAAGGATACGAGACACACACCCCTGCCGAAAGGATACGAGACACAAGGCTCCCCTTCGGGATTGTGGTTGACTTGTACTACCGCATGCTGAGAACGGGGAACACAGCAGAAGGCGTTCGTAATATTGGCAGCTACTCGTGGCCGCCGGGCGAGCACGAACAACATGAATACAAAGTCTCTCGATGAGATAAAAAACAAACGAGTAGCAACCCAACCTGGCAAGAAACACCGATTAGCCCAATCAAGTTTTTAGCCACTTATACATACGGGATAAGAGCAACAGCAGTACCATGGTCACCGGCGGCAGTCTTGATATCAAGGTGCTCTTGGTCAATCGTTCGACGCCGGAGCTTTGAGCGGCCTCCGCGAAGCGGTTCCTGAACACCGGCCTGAAAGTAAGTGTGAGGTGTCTTCCACCTACTACTACGTAATACGCTGATACCTGTCGTATTATGATACTTGGCAGAAACTCCTTGGATATTATTATGCCCCAGCCATGGCAGGAATTGATACTGATTGTGATTCCAGATAATCACTCGTGCCCTTCGTATAATAGTTGCAATCACAGCAGTTCACAACTACAGCAGTAAAGAGGTGCGTACCAGATATATAAGAGCATACCAGGTACACCCAAGTATACACCCTACCCAAGTAGGTACTACTCTAGGCCTTTACGTGGTACACAATTCCAGCAGTATCGGTACTCGAAACTCGAAACTGCTGTTGAAGAGGGGGCTGACGGTCGCTATTTGAGTACAAAAACACAACTTTGCGTTGCAAGGAACGACAGGTTCGTTGGGTGTGTATTATAGTGATTTTAGTATCTCCCTGTTTTTAACTCCGCACTTACTAGGATGTACCTGTTTTGGGCCGCTGCCTTGCATTTAACCTTTCTTCATTTGTTTTTAGCAACTTCGACCGAACATTACTGACGAGTGATGAATAAAAGGTAAAAGGCCGTTATCACAATGTTTCCTATGCTCGTGAAGAACAACACCGCCAAAATTCGTTTTCCAACTCTTGTTGGATCCGGGCGCCAAAGTGATGTTGGTGAAAAAAAAAAGAAATCACCCTAAGGACTTCCAAATAGCGCAATACAGTGTTGTAGTACTTTCACAGGTGTTTAGTGTAATAGAGGTGTACGGCTCGTATAACAAAACAACTGTCACCGACGTCTTCCCCTTGTTGATGCTACCATATCAAAACGTCTAGCGTCTAATTACTCCAGGGGTTGTCATGCGCAGTTTGTCGGGGCGGTTTGAGGATTGTGACGTGTCGGGCCGCGCCGGGCCGGGCCGGGCCGAGACTTCTGAAAAAGTGATGGGACCAGGCCAAGCCGGACAGATAACTTTGATGGGCCAGGCCGTCAACTTGAAAATATGATGGGCTGGGCCAGGCCGGGCCGTACCGTCAAGTTGAAAATATGATGGGCTGGGCCGATCCACGGCCCTTACCTTAACAATCGATGGGTCTTGTCCGGCCGCGGCCTATCCTCTAGGAATTTGCCTATCCTCTCATAACTTGGTGGACCGGGCCGGGGCGCAGCCCATCGTCTCCGAACGTGATAGGCCTGGCCGGGCCGTGGCCCATGAAGTGTGGGCTTTACATGGACCGCTGCCCATGATATATGGTTTGCTGCCTATACTGCCACTACGACCTCCACTGTGCTCATTAGGCGGCCTACGTGTTTTGACGGGCCCGCGCTATGATATGTGGTGTGATACTGCTATCAGAGTACAACTACGATATTTTGGGTGTACTTGAGTCGTTTTCCCCCACAAGCAGCTACGTTCGTACGGTGCACTTCAGGCAATTCGCATCGGGTATTTTAGGATTCCTCGCGAAAATGTCGAATGAAAGCCTTGCCACAGTAGTGGGTGTACGGACGACACTTCCCGCCGTCTCCGCGACGCAGGCAGCATGTCCCTCGCCCTGATTCGTCCCGCGACAGCGGAAAATATTGCAACAGTAGTACCGTGTGATACAGCAGCATGTGTTATTGCAGCAGTACCGGGTGTTGCAAAATGCAGCAGCATGTTGTAGTGCAGAGCAGCACGTGCTGCTGCTGTTGCTGCTGCTGCGGGTGTTTTGTGGCAGCTGAAGGAGGTGGTGGTCCACAATCGGGGCAGAAGCCATTGGAAAAAGTCGTTGATGGAGCCACAAATGTGTGAGAAGTGGGCACTTGTTAGGTGTGTCTCATGGGCCGAAAACAGCTGTCACTCCAAAACCTGACAGGAAACTAGGAAAAAACAACGAAAAATCAACGACTAAATGTAACAAAATCACGTCAGCGTAAACGCATGCACCTTTTCGTACGGGACAAGACATATGGGCCTTGCCAGGGGGCGGCCAGTGAAGCTCACTAGCCGGTCCATATAGACCCCGTGTCTCAATGACCTCGCTGGCATGTGATGCGCCTAGTCGGGCCGGGCGGAGACGTCTGAAAAAAGGGCCTAAACCCTCTTTCGTAGCACGTGTCGCTGATCGGTGTGCTATGCTGATTTACGTGGGAGCACAAAGGGCTAATTATTGCACACTTCTTACTTGACCTCCTATTTATTTAAATTAAGTACGCGGTCTAGGGTTCCCGTGCACGTTGCACGATTTCACAAAGCTTTTGCTTGGCAACGGGCACGGATACTCGAATTGAAAGGCGAGCCCCGGTTGCTCGTGTATCGCAATGAACCGTATTTATGGGGTGAAGATCGGGTTTTACAACCGACGCGTGTCGAGCTTGATAATAAAATCGGGTCATTGTTTGCAATTGTTTGCAAAAGTAGACCTGTTGTCGACTGTCCGCCCCCATGCCGTCCGAAGGCTATGTAAATATCGAATTCACCCCATGTCAGACGTAAAGGGTCGCCCTATTTGAGAATGCTCAACATCTAACGTATTCGGCAAATACACATATTGCACCACAACGCCATCGGACGGTGTACCGTATCTTACTCGTCGCTGAGAGGTGCATATTTCGCGAACGGTATGTATGCTCTGAAAAACTTATAGTTACGACAGGGAGCATTGTGGCCCCGTCAAACGGCGACAACCACACACGTTTCCAGCGACAGTTCACTCTCTGATTATTGACTATGGACGTCGTGAGCTGTTGCCAATCTCACAAACCAGGGGTGGGGCAGGCCCTCGTACTCGAGTTTTCGCCATTTTGCTGCAGTGGTGGCTTGCGGGTAGAATATGAATGACCTTATGTCGTCGTCGAGATGGAACGCAGTTTGCGTTTTTCAGTATCGAATCTGTTGTGTTTTGCGGCAATGACATCGAACGACGCCGAGTTGTTAGTAATGGCGTCAAACACCCTTCAGAAAGAAACCGCCCCTCTTAGAAGATCTGAAGGAAAATGTTTTGCTTGACCGGAGTTCAGAAGGAAGCACCCCACCGGGTCGGTAAAGCTTCCAAACACCAACAAGTATTATATCGCTGGGTCCTTCAAAATCAGTGACGAGGTTCCAAACAATTGCGCTGTGTGACGGCAGAGACCTGTGAGTAGGTCAGTTGGTCTCGCTGAGAACACCATGTCTGCTGCTCCGCCACCACATTCTGACATGGCCCCGCCTTCTCACGCGTCTCAAGCTATTAAGAGATCCACGACCCTCTTTTCTGTCGCCCTTCTTGAAACTCTCTGTTCTGCGTATGCGTCTCGACCCCTGAGACCAGATCGTCGCACGCGTGTCATGTTCGGTAACAGCAGCAACAGCAAGCCCCAGATGTTTCTATATATGTTTCTAGTCAACTAGTGTAGTCGTTAGTTCGTGGTTCTACCACATTACATATCCATTACACCCTCTGGAATTGTCCACGTGACGTTTATTACCATCGTCGCGACCGTTTGATTATATGTGTAATCTTAATTCTAAGAACACCTCCTTGTTATACAATTATCACCACGCATCGACGCTATCCGCCCTCACGAGAATTTGCAACCGATCGGGTAAAATTGGGAATTCCAAACAAACCATGACGGTATGCCTTTACTACGCGGTTCGGGATTTACCACCCACCTGTGTTGCAGTGCCAACCACACCGACAATGAGGTTCTAGCCAATAACGAAAAGAATGATTGAAACAGAACTTTTGTCACCAAACAGCCCCTAACAATCGCTTTGGGACATGCAGCAGTCTGCGCTCGTTCACTGGCGCCGTACTCCTCACTGAATCCACTCAATGACACACCACGTCCAGACAAGCTCAACCTAGTCACGATATAGCCTGTTCTGTAGTTGGTTTGGCCTTTGTCGTGCAAGAATTGGAGATATTCGATGCACCGCGGCCACGCAATTGTATCCTTGCACAGCCGGTACGTAAGCTTCAGCAGTCGCTCCGCCAGTTTAGGCAATTTGCACGGGCGCTGTCGCGGTTGTAAACCTTAACGAAATTGCCCAAGATTGAAGGTGTTGTTTCGTATACAGAAAGGGAACGTATACTAGGGTGGCGCACTTTCGGGTCTAAGTCACCCACGCCGCATATCACCGACATTGCATATCACCGACGCCGCAATCGGCTTGAGACGTACCTGCAAAAACAAACAAATGTGGACGAAAAAAACACTGTGTTTTACAGTTGAAGAGCTCGGACACAAAAAAGTTACGAGCGTTGATTTGTTTTTGTTATATTCGTACGTGGAAACTGCTCACCATGGCCGCAGCTCAAAACAAACACTTGGCCGCTGCATGAGAAAAAAACAAATCCAATGTCCTGGGAGGGACCCGGGCGCGGGGTGCCCGGAGTGGAACTGGCAGACGTGCCTGAAGGACGACTTCAAGGGGTTCGGTTCTACGCACGGCTCGTCCCGTTGGTGTTTTCTGTCAATATATTTTTGCTAGGCTGGTTGTCTCGCCTTGGACGCTCGTTTTCGGCTAGCCTCCTCTTCGTGCTTGTGCCAGACGGTCATCAACCTCTCAGCTCCCTGCAGCACTCCCTTATACCGCTGCCTTCCTCTTTTCACCTTCGCTGCTTCCGTCCAAATTTGATTCGGGACTCCGAAGACGCACCTCTCATCGTTCGTAGGGAGGGGTGCGGAAGATGGACGAATCGGCGAGGGAGGAAAACAAGCGAGAAATGACGGACCGAGTGGCGCGATATGTGCCGGATTGACTACCCTCTGGACTATTTTTGGTATTTTTTTCCCCTCCCCCCATCGCTGCACCATTGAACCACTCGTTCGGGATGACGTGTGTGTGCTATCTCTGTGGTCTTGTTTTTTTAAGTGTTTGTTTGTGCTTTTGGCTTGTCTCTTTGTCGTTGTTATTTTCCCTTCGCTGTTTTTGGCCTCTTGCAGTTAGACTGCTCGCAGGCCGGGGGTACATCAGTAGCAGGGGACCCTAGTTCCATTCCCCCGTATCATGTCTGCGTTTTTTTAATCGATGCGGGGGACTCGATTTGTTTGCCTGGCCGTCGTGAACCTGGCACGGAACACCCCGGCATCACAGAGGCACCAAGATAAAGTGGTGGTGCTTCCAGGAGTCGATTTGTTGGCTGGAAAAGGGCCAGAAAATGATTTCATTTAGTGGGCACTACAACACAGGTGCACCCCACAACAACAAACCACATCCCCGGTACAAACGACTTACCTAAAAAAACACCACCCGAGGTGATTCGTTGGGCCTGCACTTGGTACGTCACTAGGGGTTGGGGAATCTTCTCCCACGTAAAACTGTTCACAAAATTTCCTGCAGACCGCGGCAACGCCTTGACGACCATTGTGTTTTGTACGGGAATATTCAAAGGCTTGTTCAGGCAGATCAACACAAATTTCCTCTGCGCCGTTTCGTGGTGAGATACGCTAAACATTGGCTCACATGTTATATGAACCCTTGCCGACCCGTTAACAGTTGATGTTTTTTTCGGCTTATTTTCGCGACATATTTCGGTTCTGTAGGTTTGGTAGATTTTGTGTTTCTTATTACTGGTTCGTGACTTTTCGGAGACGACACCAAAACCACACAAGACACCATTCGTCAATGGTCGACCTGATCACAAATAACACATGCGAAAATATACAAGGTGTATATTGTTAGCATTTGGACGTTGAGATCCATGCGTATCTATGTTGTGATGTGCAGTCACTACGAACTGATGCTTTGTACAAGCCTTCATTGGACCACTTGGAAGCACCTCGTAGATGTCAAGCACGTGTTTGCTACGCAAACACCAGACTATTGGGGACCTCTTCCAGGGCGTGTTATTCATCAAGCTCCAGTTTAGGCGGTAGTGCCAGTCTTACAACCTAATACAAAACACTGGGGATTTAACTCTCTTTCGCTGTTGAGTGTCGCGGGGCGGTCGGTACGTTTTGAAATATTTGACCTTTGAGTTGCTATTGAAGGGGGGATTCCTGGCTAATAAAATATAGGGCGATGTGCCTGAACCAGCTCGTATGATCCTTCATTGATGACAAAACCAAAAAACAAACTAATATTCAGCCTTCGAACA
This sequence comes from Saccharina japonica, assembly GCA_008828725.1. Lineage (NCBI taxonomy): Eukaryota > Phaeophyceae > Laminariales > Laminariaceae > Saccharina > Saccharina japonica. The sequence continues at coordinate 181,069 of MEHQ01002038.1, forward strand.
AATATGCAGTAGTGCGGAGATCACAGGAAAACTACCTTACTCTACAACTTCAAGTACAAGCACCGAGGTAATATAAGAGTAACTGCCCGACTGGAGCCCCTCAAACTTTCCAACGGCATATGCACAGTTTAAGCAGCATTGCTAGAACATCGAACACTAGTACCTATTCCCATTTCTGCAAGTAGTACAGGCTTTATATTACAAAACCGTAATCGAAAGGCAAAACAAAAATCCGAGACCTTCGAAGGGGTGTGCTATACCGAAGGAAACATCAATCGAGTATGGTGTCAACGTGCCGATAGGTACTTCGTACAGTAAAGTTCACCCCCATTCACTTGTGGTTGATTTTATACCCGCCGGGCACGGCAATTTTACATATTTACGAATATCCCCTGTTATATCCTAATTTGAAACAGGTCAACGGCTTTGCATTGCAGATGGGCGAAACAGTTCGTCAAGTATTTGATCGTTGCTATAAACTGTGTAGATAGGGGAATACTGTCTGAAAACTCTCTTATCGACAAGGATGTTATCACATTGGGTTACGCGGAACTTGAGCTTTGCCACTCCTTCGATTTCCCCCTTGCTTTTGTTTACCACAACCTCTGACTACAGCGTTCGTTGCATAGAGGACGCTTGGTGAACCCAAGGAGTCGGGATAACAAACACGTTGGCACACCTAACTATGAGCGGGGCCTTAGTGGCAGGTGAGGATTCATTTTTCGAGCTGTGGCTTGGACAAGCAAATGGGTCCAGAGGCTAACGCCAGTGCCAGTAAATAGAGCTGCGCTTGTTTTCGTGGCCCAAGCAGTACACACCTAAAAAACAACATTTTCAACGCCTCGATATGTACGGCCGGAATGGTGCGCCACAACGATCGCTTTATGGGGCAATGGTTTGCTGTGTGCTTGTTGTGTTGTATTTTGTATAGTTGCAAGGATATGTTCGGCGCACTGAACCGTGCCCGGCGTTTCGGTTGAGGTATGTATCGTACCGGAAACGTTTGCGAGATAAATGTGTATACGGCACATTGGGGTCGTCTTAGGAACGTCTGTGGAGTTTACGTGAGGCATCACTACACGTACCGGTATCTCCTGTATGTTTATGTACGGCTGTCAACTGGGACACAGTACCAAAAGTACGGGTGCAAGATCCCATACCCGTGCCGATGTTTTGAGTCGGCGGGTAAATACCCGGCCTGTCCGTTTATTGATAAACTACCTGGTGCATAACCAGTTCAAGGCTCTTAACCAAACTTCGGAGGTACGGCTGACGAGGGCTACGATAGAGGTACGTAGCAATCCTTTGTTTGGGTGACTTTTTGCTCGTGGAACTCGGTACGCAAACTAGAACATACTGTTGTGGATACTAATAAACAGGTGTATAATATTTCCGGTGTTTCCGGTGAACAATCCATGCCTACTGTAGGTGTCAACAAAGCACGTAGTACGAGACAAAAGGGATAATGAGTGGTTCCCCGGTTGACGATTTCCGTAATACGCGGACAACGTCCAATAGGGTAAACTACCGGGTATATACCCTGTATAATACGCCGTACCCGTTGCCGGGAAGTTGAATTTTGTACATGCTCCGCGATATATAGAGTGTACCACCGGGTACATAGCCGGTTCTCGGCACCACGTAGAACGCGGGAATACGAGTTACGGGTCTGACAATAGAGATACAACTTGTTTCTGCTGGTACAAGTCTGGGAACGAAACTAAATGTATCTACCCGCAACGTTGGTGATTGGTGTAGGACATCACGCACATACTCGATATCCATTGTCAGATTGTCAGTTTTGCAGTACACCCAAAACCCTACCCGGGAGTTTTGTGAGTAATGTAACACATCGAAAACTCTAGTTCTGATACACGAACCCTACATGACATAACAGCGAACGATTGTTCCACAGCTCCGGTGCGATCAGATCGTACATTTCTCCTGGAATTGAGGACGAGGGCAGGAGTCCCGTTGGCGTGTCAAGAAGGCTGGAAGGATAATTCAAGCGACCTCGACACGTGGTTCGGTGTCACGGTGAACGAAGATGAGCGAGTTGTCATCTTACGTTTGGAAGGAAGCTGGATACCGTTGCAGCGCGCTTTGCCAGATATTCTTAGCGGTGAGAAATGCATGTGGTAGTTCTCAAATATATGATTTCCCGGCTAATGCACGTTAAAATTCATGTGACAGGTGAATGTCGGAGCTTCATAACACAAGAATATAATGACGGCCACACCACGGTGTATGCTTGATCCGACGAGCAGTACCATGGCCTAGAAACGTTACAGTTACTCCTGTAAATCGTGCATTGCTGTAACCCGTCATTCTCCTCCATTGCTGTGACCCGTCAGTCACCAGGAGCTCGCCCGAAACATGTAACCTCTCCCGTTCGTTGAGTCACGCTGTCTGGGTACGGTATCCATGTCTCGGTTGCATTTCATCAAGTAATAATAAGTAGGCAGGAAAACGATCTGCTCTGCTTTCTTGAGCTGCTGTGGGAATCGAATTTACAATATATATATCAAGGTATACTCGGCGTTTCGGTGTTGTAATTATCGCCCGAAGCCAAATGTTGAACGGTAATATACGTGAAAAACAAGTAGATTACCGTCTGTTGGTTGCCCGCTTAACAGTACTAATTTTTCAAAATTGTGTGTTGTTCTTTGCTGGATACGCCACGCGCAGGGTCCTTTCAGGCGACGATCGACCAACAGGCTTCTGACAACGCGCCTAGCCTCATTGGGAACAGAACTACCGGTACGACAAAATTGAAGCGGGCCGAACACCCAAAACAGTGTTTTGTATTATATAAACGGTTGGCCCCAAGATTGTACAACGGTTGTCGATGTCTTTGTTGGCTAGAACTGCAGGCGAAGAGTGTGTGTCCAAAACATCTGCCTCCATCAGAATACTAAATGTTTAAGGACATGGTGGACATGGATAGCGTGGCTAGTCTTGCAAGCCCTCACCGATGAACGTTCACAGGCCGGCTGATACAAGAAGTTCGACCTGAACACTGGTTAATGCTCTTGGCCACGGCTACCGAATCCACAAAGCCCGGGCTGTTACCAACCGTCAGCCTTGCACTGTTCCCCAGCCATTGCACACAAGTCAACGGCACCGTACGCATGCGTCCTGAAATACGTCCAATGGTTGCGGCCAACCCTTTTGATTGTACGCTCACAAACGTGTGTACGATGTACAGTGAAGTTGCAGAGTACCTGTACATCCTAAAACAGTAGTTGTCAACCGGCCAAGGCTTTAATTGCGGGCCTGTCACGCGAGATCACGACCCATTGCCTCGATGAGTTGTCCGGCTAAGTTTCGGGAATATGTTTTCATCCGGGCGGTTTCAGTTGGCCTACGCTGGCTATTATGGCGACGCATTAGCTTGAAGACGTGGCTTAACGTTGTGTATCTGTCGCTGTGAACTTCCGCCGAAGACTATTTATGACGGTGGTCAAATTGTTTATACGTTGGGTCCCGCTCAATTGTGGCGCGGATCCGTTGCTTAGCGACCTCGCACGTGTGCGTCTAATACCTTGTCGTGTACATTCGAAACTTGCATCCAAATTATATTAATTTCACCGACATCTGGCAACCGGTTCCTTGCCACGTGAAATGTTTAGTTTTAGTTGTTGTTTTATGGCTTGATCGGCCGCCTCGTCGGGCAAGATGGCGTAACGAATTTTGTTCTTCCCGCGATCCGGAGGTGCTACCGTATGGTTTGTGCCGTCGCTATGTATTCCAACCCGCCACGGCTACCCGCTTATGGTGTAATTGGTTTTGCTGCTTTGGAATGACGACGACTTGGCGAGACCACCGATTTTTCATAGTTTCGTTGATGATGCCACCACATCACTCCGGGAATAGTGGACGACGTTTTCTAAGTTCACACCACCTTTGCGAAATTGTCCGTGCTGATATCGCATGGCCTGTTCCTTTGCCAATGCGCCGGATATTGCTGTGATTCGACCGTTGAGTGCAGGAGGAATCCCTATGGAGGTTTGCAAACTGCGTTTTCTGACGGTACTTAATATCTCCAGCAATGGCCTAACCGGTGAGGGCACAAAGCACAGCAGTCGTGATTAATATCCTGACGATACGTTTTAATTGGGAGGAATAGTTTAGCCAAGACCAGGTTCGGGCCTTCATTAGGCGCACGCGCAGGTGTTACAATAACCACCTGTTATAGTCGTCTTCAAATATTGCACTCTACTGTCCGAGGTAGCATTTGGTATCGTGATATAACGGTTGACCCAAAACGTCGTATATATGTCAAGTATGAGGTTCGCTATACCGGCTTTAAAGACGACGAATCACCGGATAAACGTAGTTCTCCTAGGTGGCATCACCAACATTATGCCATAGGCGCCATCGTCGGTTGGCCGTTCCGGGCTGTCCCACACTGAGGGAGAACACAAATCAAAAATCGACTTCGTGATTCGCTCTAAAACACTCAAACACGACGTCTAAAACAGTGACCAAGAAAACAAAAGTTCCCCTTAGGCTCGAACTTGTTTTTTCGCTGTCTCCCGAACTTTTGTTTTTCGGGTCACCTCTGCAATCGATTCCACTTGGCCGATTTGGGGGGGGTAGAGCTACTCAGAAAGTTGCTCACACCCATACTCGCTGTGGGAGCGGTCCTACAATTGAGTGCTGGTCTTGGCGGGCTGGGGGAAGCCATCTCAAAGAGCGCTGTCTGTATCTCAGTAAGTAAATAATTAGAAACAAATCCGACCACCGATTCGTAACCCCCCCCCCCCCAAATTACGCTGACCAGAAAATCTCAGATCGATCTGACCACCTTTGCAAAAACGCGAATGTGTAAGGACCATTCCCGGGGTTGGCATGTTTTCAGAATGTTTACCGAACTAGACGAAATGGGTTGAAACCAGGTAAAAAATAGTACCAAAAAACCAAATCGCCCTATTCATGCCCATAATGGTATTTGATACTTCTTTTGGACCTTAGCCGGGGATATTTCATCACCATCCCCCCTTTCTAAAACTCCGGAACGGTCAACCGCGGATGGCACGCATAACCAATATTCTACAGTGCGTGGTTGAGACTTGCTTACGATCTGCTTATCTGTCACTTAGATCAAGAGTGATACGATCTTCGGCGCGGAACAGGCCAACAATGCTCCTAAATAAAAGTAAAAATATCCCTTCGTGTATCACTAGCTTCACCCACGTTAGCATGGGGTGAACATTCGACGATATGGTGTGCTGGATGTCTGCCGTACTGCTTGAGCTGCAACAACAGTTTCAACCCTGGCAGTGGTTTCGAAACTCCAGTCCTGTCTTGCATTGATGCCCTTATTCTATAGTTTTAGTGACAGCGTCCTTGTTATGCATCTGTGTTGAGATTTGTTGTGCATCCCATTAGTTATCTTCGCCCATTTTTATACTCTCCTTCCTATTAATAGTCGTAACTCATACCCAGGGTCACAAAGTAGGCCTCGCTCCCTCCTTCCCTACTACAGGTACGGATTTGCAATTTTGTCGCGAAAAAAAGTCAGCCGTTTCTTCCCTCATCGACTCGCGTCGAATTGCGCCTACCCACACTACAAGGCGCTCTCAGCAATGACAGTTTAACATCCAACCCACGTAAGATTAGGCCCCGGAAACATACTTCAAGTAACATTCGTGTGTAGTACTAAACCATCGGGACGACCGACTATGGGCGACATTTATTCCCACGGCCTAGACTCAGTTACAAACGTGGAGAATTGATTTCGGGGCCACAATGTAACGGATATATAATCGAAGCTTCGGCGATAAACTAATCTGCGTGTAAGGAAAGACGATGCTTGCGCTAGCGTATGCGGTGCTATATTCGGTTGCAAAAGTTTTTCACGTTTACAATTGAAGTTGATGGGTGTGGCTGCAGCCGAACCTGCTCCACTCCCTCTAGGATGTAGTGTTAGCTAACTTATCTTCGATCCCACGTCAACGAACGTTATATTGTCGGCGATCAAGGGTAGTTGGTGCATACACCGTATGATATGAACTTCATTACATTTGAGCCCGTTCGCTGATTACGGTGTTGAGCGTTACTGACGTAAGTGCAGTATGTATCCGTACCATAAATTTGTAGCCGTGACTATGTCATATACGGGATTTAGCAGACCTATTGTGTTTGATCGTACCTTCGACGTAGTCAGCACTCCAATTTCGATACGCTCAATACCCGTGTTGCGCAAACCCATAACCACCATCCCACTCGCACACGCACCCGGCCCACGGCAGAAATAGGATTCTTGACGGGGAGAACCCGACGAACAATTCAGACAACTGGCCCTATTTAAACTTCAGATTTCAGTCTTTATTTCTACGGTAGTAATAATGCTGGGCATCTGGGTTCTTCTGTAATTGGATCCGTAATAAATATCAAACGTGCCTCCCCGGCCACTATTTAGCGACGCAACCGAGGTGTTGCTCAGGGGACACATATATGTATATATATAGTGTTGCATGTCCTCCATCCATTGAACTTTGCAAGCGATTGGGTCAACGGCACTCCTGGGATAGTTTCCGCAAATACACAAAAAACGAAACAATCCACGTGAGGTGCCGGTTGCTAACATAATAAACCCCTTTCTTACGGCCGACAAAAATCAATTTCCTCAGCGTATACCAACTTAACTGGATGATCCCTAGTAATCCGATATAGTGTCTGACCAGCGAACACCAACAAAGGGAACCCGTACATACCCGGGACTACAGAGCGTGGCCGAACAAACACACCACCCAAGTGCTCAAGCACAATACATTCAAACATAATATCGCGCGGCGAAATTAAACTGGCACCCGAAACTGGCACCCGCTGAACGTGCTGCTCAGCCTTTTTTCAGGGACGTCAAGCGTTTCCGAAGCCACAATCATGGCGATGCCAGAAGAAAAAGAACCAGCGTGCAACACAAACGCAAGCCAGCGAGTGCCGGGCGATATGACAAACGGAATATACACACCTTATGGTAACCTAACTAGGTAAACGTGCCGTAGATATATATGGTCCTGCATGAACCGTATTGTTAAAAATACAGTACATATATTTCGAACGCACACTGTTGGGGGCCCGGGGG